>JXPG01018094.1:6088-17896 GCA_001015175.1 Megaselia abdita
AAAAAAAAAAAAAAAAAAACGTACACACAAAATCTATCCATCAATAAAATCTTGTGCTATGCGGTGTTGTGTGAAAAGAAGAAGAAAATGATAATAAATTTTTGCTCCATTAAAACAAATATAACGAAAATAATAATGAAGCTTAGAAGAGCTGGTGGTTGGATGGGCTGACTGACGGTTGGTCGGTCGCGCGGCATCAACGGCATGGATGGAGGTAAAGCAATGAACTTTTTTCAATGAAGTCATAAAAATGAAAATGAGTCAAGGTCTTTTCGCTTCATTCGTAAATCATACATAGCATACATTTCGCTCGCTTGCTCGACTCACTCGACTCTTCTGTACTGAACTGAACCGTACTACAGTTGGTCGTCGGTTTTTGTTTGTATTGCTCGCTTGATTTGATTGCTTTACTTTGCTTTACTTTCCTTTCATTCAGTAGGGCTGGATTTTGTGTTATTTACAAATTCCAACTTTATGTTTATTTGTCAGATGCAACTTCACTTTTATCTCTTCATTTTTTTCTTCTTTTTTTTTGTATATACAGTTTGTTGGATTTTGATTTTTCATAAGTACCGCAGGAAAAGTTCAGATAATTCAGGAAGAGAAGGTACTGATTTAGGAAATTAAAGAAAGTTAACATTTCACTTTTAAATTTGGTTTTAATTTTACAATTCTTAATATTAATATTTTTAAGGAATTATTATAATTTTAAAAACAAAAATAAGCTTAGAAATTTTATTTTGAAAAGAATTAATTTTACTTTCAAGTTTTTTTTTTATATTTTAATTTAATAAATTTTTTACAATTTGGAATCTTGTTTTTAATTTTAGTTAGTTTTCTAATTCAAAATATTAAAGTACTTAATTTTTTTCTGAAAATGTAGCTTTTAAATTTACATTAATTTTAACCTTAAATATCTTTTTAATTCATAGATTTATTGATTTCAATAAAAACATTAAAAATGTCATTAAATTTAAAACTGTTTTTAATTTTAATTATTAATGGTAAAAATGTAATTATAAAAAACAAAAATCTAAGCTTTTAAATTTTGTAACATAAATAAAGCTTCGAAGCTCAAAATCTTAAGTATGAGTTTAGATTTACTTCAGTTTTATTTGAAAATAAACATTATAAAAAAATCCTAACTATATTCCAATGGTTTCAAAAAAAGCATTCCATAAATTTCACTTTTAAATTTGGTTTTAATTTTATTTATTTTTAATATGTATTAAATATTTTTAAAGAATTATTAAAATTTTAAATACGAAAATCAGCTTAGAAATTTTATTTTGAAAAGAATTAATTTTACTTTCAAGTTTTTTTTTTATATTTTAATTTAATAAATTTTTTACAATTTGGAATCTTGTTTTTAATTTTAGTTAGTTTTCTAATTCAAAATATTAAAGTACTTAATTTTTTTCTGAAAATGTAGCTTTTAAATTTACATTAATTTTAACCTTAAATATCTTTTTAATTCATAGATTTATTGATTTCAATAAAAACATTAAAAATGTCATTAAATTTAAAACTGTTTTTAATTTTAATTATTAATGGTAAAAATGTAATTATAAAAAACAAAAATCTAAGCTTTTAAATTTTGTAACATAAATAAAGCTTCGAAGCTCAAAATCTTAAGTATGAGTTTAGATTTACTTCAGTTTTATTTGAAAATAAACATTATAAAAAAATCCTAACTATATTCCAATGGTTTCAAAAAAAGCATTCCATAAATTTCACTTTTAAATTTGGTTTTAATTTTATTTATTTTTAATATGTATTAAATATTTTTAAAGAATTATTAAAATTTTAAATACGAAAATCAGCTTAGAAATTTTATTTTGAAAAGAATTAATTTTACTTTCAAGCTTTTTTTTTTTGGTAAAATATTTTAAATCAATAGAATTCTCACAATTTGGAATCTTGTTGAATTTTAGTTAGTTTTCTAATTCAAAATTATTATTAAATTAAAATTATTAACCTTTAATATTCTTTTTAATTCATAGATTTACTTATTTCCATAAAAAACATAAACTAAAATC
Source organism: Megaselia abdita (assembly GCA_001015175.1). Classification (NCBI taxonomy): domain Eukaryota; kingdom Metazoa; phylum Arthropoda; class Insecta; order Diptera; family Phoridae; genus Megaselia; species Megaselia abdita. The sequence continues at coordinate 8,128 of JXPG01018094.1, forward strand.
TAAGCATTCTACTTTTAAATTTTGTAACATAACTTTTTTAAAGAAAGTATATTAAAATAAACCGTGGAAGCTCAAAATATATGTATATTAATATTAAAAATTATCTGAATGTTTTTTGTTTCTTGTTTTTAATTATAGAAACATTTTTAAAAAATCTTTAGTATGAATTTAGATTTATTTCAGTTTTATTTAAAAAATAAACATTTAAAAAAAATTTCCTAACTATTCCAATGGTTACAAAAAAGCATTTCATAAATTTAACTTTTAAATTTTGTTTTCATTTTATTTATTTTTAATAAGTATTAAATATTTAAGGAATTTTTAAAATTTTAAAAACAAAAATCAGCTTAGAAATTCTATTTTGAAAACAATTAATTTTACTTTAAATTTTTTTTCTTTGGAAAAATAAAATATATATATAGAATTCTCACAATTTGGAATCTTTGAATTTTAGTTAGTTTTCTCCATATATGGAAAATTTACTACTTTTTGTAGTGAAACGAAAAAAAACTATCATCATTTGGTTTTGAACTCATGACTGAATGAAAAACTAAAATTTCGCTCAGTAATATTTACTAAAAAATAAACATATTTCTATAAATAGATAAATTTACTATAAAAAGTATAGCAAAAATTACTACATTTTACTACTAAGTAGTTAAAGTTAGAAACGAATTCAGCTAAGTAAAATTTTCTATTAACAGCAACAATTACTAATCTGTTGATAGTAAAATTTACTACTAAGTAGTAAACATATTAGCAAGACATTTAATCAGTATTAATTTCTATTAACAGTAAAAATTACTACTTAAGAAATAGCTTTAATTACTACTTATTGTTTAGATTGTAGTAAAAAAAATAGTAATAACATAATTTAGTAAAACTGTCTACTAATAGTAAAAATTGCAAATCCAGAAATAGCTTAAATTACTATTTTTTTTACTCCAAAATAAATAGATAAATTTAGAAAAAAAATTACTACAAAATAATAGTAATAGTAAATTTTACAACTAATTTACTACTTGCGTAGTGAGTTTTACTACCTAAAACAGGGATTTTTACTAATTATAGTAATATTTACTACACGATAAAGTCTACTACAAGTTTTGTAGTAAATTTTACTACTTATTTTTTTCTATGATCTTTTTAATTCATAGCTTTACTTATTTCAATAAAAACATTAAAAACAAAAATCTAAGCATTTTGCTTTTAAATTTTTTAACATACCTTTTTTAAAGAAAATCTATCTCTAAAATCTAAAAGCATTTTCAAAAAGGAATAATTTTATTATTTTTTGTTTTTAAATTTAAAAAATATTGCAAGAAATGATGTTTGGTATTTTTTAAATTTGATATTTACTTGCAAAAAATCCATATTTTGAATTTCAATAATCATTAAATTAATGAGTTAATTTTTCATTTTTTTAAAATATCTTAAATTTTATATTTTGAATTGTTTTGATTTAAATTAAATGAAGAGTTTTCTTAAAGTTTCAAAATTTTTATTTGTTATGTTTTAAAAATTGGATAGGCATAATTTTTTTGTTTTTTCATAAAACAATCCATTGTTTTATTATTTCATTAAACCATTTTTAAATTTAGAACAAGAACAAGCATTTTGAAAAATTAAAAAAAATTAAGAATGTTAATTTTAATAAAATGATGAAATATTTTTTTTTTAATACATATTATATTTTTATTATTTTTGTAAATAAAAAATATTTTTTGAAAATACTTCATAATCTCAAAAACATATAGACAAGTATATATTATTTATATTATGATCTAATCTCAAATAACACTAGAAAAAAATTAAAAACTAATCGTTTTTCTAAGTTTCAAAAATAATAAGTTTAGATTTTAATTTTAGAAGTGAACTATACTGAAAAACTGTTGATGACTAGGTTTTTGTCTGGGATTTGAACTCAGAACTTTCCATTTTTACCATTACAATACACAAAATAGTAACAAACCCAAAATGTTCCTCCAAGAAGCACAAAAATGAATGCAGTTTGTTTGATCTCTAGACTAATCTAGAGAAGCTAAAAACTAGTAAAAAAGCATTATTATTTATTAATTACGTAGTGTAGTAAAAAGGCCGAATGTAAAGGACATATGAAATGTATACTGTATATATATGTATAATGTGTATATATCATACACACTATTCCGATCAAATCTAAACTCATATTTATTAAGTAGTCTTCGTATTTGAATGTGAAAGCTACTCTTTAAAATATGTGGAATACGAACAACCATTAAAATATAACTAGAGATTAATATTAATCTGATGTTTTCCACTTTAGTCGAAGCCAAATAATATTTGCCTTTGAAAAGCTCTTTGAAGCCTTTTTTTTGCTCTGGTAGGGTGTTTCGTTTCAGTGGGAAATATCAGACTCTGAAAGTTTTCCTATATATTATTTATCTATGCTTATATATTAGTATACATTTTTATTACTACATTTTTTTTTAAATGTTTGTATGGCATTTATTGTTTAGATAAATTAACTGATGGAATTATATAAGTAAATATAAGCTAACAACATTTTAAAATCAACCTACTAAAGTCTTAAAACGTTTGTAGTGTCAATACGGAAGTTCCCACTCACTACAACAGAATCTACAACAATCTTCGTAACAAAGTTGTTTCTTGCATAAATAGTGCGAAGATACAATATACAAAAGTTTTCCGTATCGAACATTTCAGAAGTATAATATATCTTAATACGATGCTCATATATAATTTTTTTTTATCTGTATCTACTCGAACTTAAATTTAATTTCTTTGAATACAAATCTCTAGATATTTCTTATCCCCTATTTTCCTAGAGTCCTTTACTCAAGTCTTGTTAATTTCGTCGAAACAAAATTCTAAAAAAATCCATTAGCATTGCATTAAAAAAAAAACACACAAAAACCAAATAATAACATTCTAGAAATTAAAACAAAAATTATGCAAATTTCGATTCATTAATCATATAAAAAAGTAAATATTTTAATTCAACTTTTAATTAATTGAAATTTTCGTTTTGTCTTTCCAGGTGGGTAATTTCATAATTTATAGATGTAAACCGGAGTAACTTTTTTTCTGGTTTTGATTTTTTGGTGAGTAGTTTTTTCTTGTTTTATAATGAGGTTTTTGATGGCTTTTTTTTTGTGTACACTAATTTGAGTTAATAACTTTATTTTGTTTCATGGTAATCATGGTATAATAATTCGAACTTGAAAGTAATGATTCATGTTGTTCATATCATAACTTCACCGGAAGTTTGCTTGACTCAACAAAAGCCATCTCCTCTATAGTAATGAAAAAGTGAACGTCCTCATAAACTCATATCCTCTGAGTAAAGAACTTTTAGAAACATTGTGCACTTTTATCTCCTTTTGTGGTGTTTTTTGCAACGATTACTGCAAACAAAGAACTTTACCTCTCTACCTTAATAATTGTACAACTCTGGAAAACAATATACATCCACAGTCATTCGAAGAAAACTTCTGTCTTTCTAGTCTAGATTACAAGCTAACCCGGAAATCCCGCAGACAAAGCGAAAAGAAGGGAAAGGAAGAGACAAAGCTCACCTAGTTACTCTAGCACACAACGACAACACAACAATAGACCACTTAAGCAACCTCAAAACATGAAAAGAACTTCATTAATTAGTAGCAAACTCTTTGCTTAGCTTTAGATGGTAACCCCTTTTATCTAATTGCCTTACCCAACCATCAAAGCCTACTACAAAGAGACATGACGTGCTATTGCATACTTGTCTTTCTTTGCCTTGCACTTCTTATCTAGTTGATTTATCGCAATTTACTGTCTTTCTTCTCTTTTGAAATGCATCATGCATTCATTTCATATAGAAAGATACCTTTCACTATTGGAAACAAGGAACAAAGAACGATGACAACAGCGAATTTTCGTTTCGTCACATTGTTAAGGCTTCTGCAACCGGAGGTGATAAGAGAACTTGATACAGTGTTTAATCTTTCTTTGATATTGTTTGAATAAATAGGTTTTTGTAATATTTGTTGAGAGTAATGTTCGACTTTGGATGGTTTTATGATGGAAACAAATATATATGACATTGGCTAAGAAGTTCTTGAGGATTTTTGTATTCACCGGAACAAGGAAATAACATCCATCCGGCAACACTGTAGCAATTTCATCAATCTTGCAACACTGTAGTATATTTTAATGTTCTATATCAAAGAAATGGATCATTTTTGTCTCCTTACGCTAATAATTGTTGACGTATATAAGACAAACGCTCATACAGCAACCTCTTCATCCTATTAGTAATATAATGAACGCAACAACCATCAAAGTGATCTTTCCTGATCATTTGACAAGTATTCATTCCATAGACTCTTCTGGTCTTTAGACACCAGGAACACTTCCGTCTCCATATCTAAGACAGTCTTTATGAAAAAATTGTGAAAACTAAAAATGAATTAAAACACATATTTATCAAAATATTTATGACATATAATTGAATATAGTCATCACTCACAAGCGTTGTTAGTTTTCCATTCATCAAACTGGCAGCACTACTGGAAATACATAAACCTAGCAACACTTTTATGTAACTACGAACTCTTTCCATTTAAAATCCTTCTTATTTCAATCAAATTTCTTCTTCTCAGCCTAGTAATACTACAACCAAACTCCATCCTTATAGAAGAAATCCAATTCCATCTATATAAATTCCTCAAGCTCATCCATTACCCACTTTGCTTGCTTTCCCTTCACCCATATATCCATAGATATCATAAAACATTCTTCAAATACCAAACAAATTAGAAACTGACTGCCAAAATAAACTTTCCACTAATCCCATATCAACTAAGAGATATGTCGTCAAACCTCCTGCATATACAACAAAAGAAATGTTCTTAATCCGTTTGGCACTTATCCACAGTAAATATTAGCCTGTCAATTATTTGCTGTTGTCTGACAAAAGTACGAGCGAACCAACGAACAAACGGTTTACTCCAACAGTCTGGCGGCTGGGCTGTTCTGCTCTGCTCTGCTCCGTTCTATTCTATTGTGTTTAGTTCAATTCTCTTCTGATGTGATCCCCTCCCTCCAGGCAAGGCAAGCAAAATGAAGCAGGCAAGCAATCAACCAAACAAGAACAAGAAATGACCTTGTTTTATATATTTCTACAAAAGTACAGAGTACGTAGCAGCATAGCATATATCGTCCAGTCATCAGATGGAAACGTATTCAATTACATCAGCGGAAAAGGCAGTGAGTGAAATTAAAGCGAATCAAAAGAACATGATATCTATGGAGAGTGCGATATTAAATTAAATATCTGCAAATAATTGCATGTGCTGCTCTACAGCTACAACACAACTTACTTACGTCACTAAAGAGGTGCTAGTTAGTTCGCTAACATTGCATTGTTCACTCTACGTGATTACGTGATAATTTCATGACTTTTAGAGATGCGCCTACAATGTACATTTTCATATGTTTGTTCTGAGCGTATGTTTGGTGATTGACTGGTTCTTGAATTTGCTAAATTGTGTTTAAACCTTTGTTTTCAATGCAGGAACCAGAAAACTTGACTTGAAGATTGACTTCCAATGGATAAGATTTATTTGAAAATGATTTTGTCTAAAATAGATGTTCTTGAGTTAGCTAAATATATTTAGCCAAAGTCCGAATCTTGAAGCTTAAATGGGCTTAGATATAACCATAGATATGCATAAACTTTCTGATGTTTTCCACTTCAGCTGAAGCACCCTGTTAGGGAAAGCTCTTTGAAACTCTTTCTCGCTCTGGTAGGGTGTTTCCTTTCAGTGGAAAATATCAGACTCTAAAAGAATTAAAGATTGTTTTAGGCTTTGAAATATGATAAGATCTGAAATAAAATCCACTTGAAAACAGTAACTTATAAAGTTTTATTTAATCATTTGTATTTACCAGCTGATGTTTGACATCAGTTCTTTAGTTTTCCCACTTCCTCTGAATAGATTCAGTGATGAGCTGTCTGCTATTTTAACGAGTGTATTAGACGTACCCTTTTCTTTCATCAACATCGAAATCACGAGGTTAACCTCAGGTATCTCCGACCCACACGAAAGAAAACTGTTTACGAAGAAGTCACACGAGCGCACTGAGGATCGAACTCAGAAATTAAGACGAGAAGTCCTAGCACCTACAGTAATCAACTATACCTAAGGTTTTGATACTTACTCTCAAATTACTAAAAAGTCTATTTTACCCCCAAATTCAAAATTGTATGGTTTTTGACTTTGCTAAATATGAAGCACGAACTCTTCAATTTTTAATATTTATACAAAAAGCTTTGAAACTTAATAATTGCTTTCAGAAATTTAAGAAACGAAGAAACAAACCAAAAATTAATTTACTTAAATACTTCGTTAAATATTATTTTTTTTTGTAATTTTAAATTATTTTTAAAAAAAATTAAATACATTATTAAATAATTTTCATTAAAATTTATTTTTGTTCTTTGAAAATAAAAAAAAAAAATTATAAATAACAAAACAAAAAACATTTAAAAAAAAGGATTTTTATAATAAATCATTTTCTTTAAAAATTAAATAAATTATTCTGAATATTAAGAAATTTTCTATAAAAAATAAATACATTTCCTTAAAAATCACATAATTGAAAATTTAACGACGTTCCCTGAATATTTAATAATTTTCTTTAAAAATTAAATATTTATGTTTTTTTTAATTTAATATTTTTTTTTAATAAATAATTTTGTCTAAAAAATAAATACATTTCTTTGAATTTTAAATAATGTTATTTCCAAATTAAATACATTTCTATAAAAAATAAATCCTTGAAAAATTTGCCATTTTTTTGAATATTAAATAATGTTTGTAAGAATTAAATAATTTTCTTTTAAAATTAAATATCTTTTTTTAAATAAAAAAATGTTTTTAAATAAATAAATGTTTTTGTATATTAAATAATTTTCTTTTAAAATTAAATAAATTACTCTAAATATTAAATAATTTTCTATAAAAATTTATAAAATTTAATAACTTTCTTTTAAAAATTAAGTATCTTATTCCTGTTTTTAATGCTTAAAGTACATTATTTGCCATATTTATTATTATTATAATAACCATTCATTGTTTAATTTTTTGTTGTTAAATTTAAAAATTGTGTTATATTTGAGAAGAACTGCAGAATTTAAAATTAGCACTCTCGTGGTATAAAAAAACTCAAAACATTTTTAAAAAATCAAAAAATGTTAAAGCCATTCTTTTCTTAAAGAATATTTAAGAATAAATAAGCATTATTTAAGAACTCTGATTTCTTTTTCAAATAAGTATAACAGATTTCTTAAAGAAAGGAATTGGTGGTCTGGGATAGAACGATTTAATGTTTTGTAAATTTTAGTTTTGTTTTTCTTAAAGAAGTTTTAAAAATAACTCTTTTAGACAACTTCAGGGCGAATAAAGTAATTATTCAAACTTCTTTAATAAGACTTCTTTTAGACTTTTTTTTATATTTCAAATAAGTAACTCTTCAACTAATTATATTTTTCTTTTAAATTTGTCTCGTTTGATGGAAATGAAAAACTTTTTAATTTTAAAACCTATTCCCTTAGTGTTACTTCTTACTTTTTTATCATTTCGCACTAGTCGGTCATAGAAAAACCATTTAAAAATATCTTATTTATCTCTCTTACCTCTTTTTTTTTTAAAGAAATGTTCAAGTTATCTAGAAGTTTACTTGAGAGGTATTATAGAAATATTATTGCTTTCTGAAAGCTCTCTCTACATCACTTTAAGAAGATTGAAAAGTAATTCTAATAGATAACTTTAGACGTTCAAAAGAACTTTTCAAGAAATCTGTTCTTTATTTAAGAAGAAATAAGAATTATTTAAGAATATTTAAGAAGAGAGTTCTTTAACTGATACTTCTTTTAAGAAGAAATAAGAATTCTTTAAGAATATTTAAGAAGAACTGAGAGTTCTTTAACTCAGACTTCTTTTAAAATATGTATTAAATATTTCTTAAAGAAAGAAATTTGATGTCTGGAAGAAAGATTTAATGTTTCTTAAAGAATTCTTTTCAAAGAATTTAGAAATCTGAAAGTGTAGACAACTTCAACGAGAATAATTTAATAATTCAAACTACCTTAAGACTTCTTAAAGTAGCTTTTCGAAGAAATAAGACTTCTTTTAGACTAGAAACCCTTAAATTTTGAAAATTCTTAAAAAAATAAGAATAAACTCTTTCGCTCTCCCTTTCATTAACAAAAAAAAAAAGAATGACGCAAACCTTNGAGAATAATTTAATAATTCAAACTACCTTAAGACTTCTTAAAGTAGCTTTTCGAAGAAATAAGACTTCTTTTAGACTAGAAACCCTTAAATTTTGAAAATTCTTAAAAAAATAAGAATAAACTCTTTCGCTCTCCCTTTCATTAACAAAAAAAAAAAGAATGACGCAAACCTTCTTTGCATTTGAAAATAACCCCTTTAAATGAAATCAAAATTATAATTCAAGAGCTGAGAAAACTTTGTTATCTCAATCGAACTTAAATCGTTTTGCAAATATTTGAAATTACGCCAAACCTTCAATATTTACCGTGGTTCTTAAGAACATTTGTCGTAAGAGACATCAATATTGAACTTGAAATCACTGAGATAAGGAACACGCGAACGGCTAAGACAAACATTGCAAGTACCAAATTGAACTTTGTGTTTTTGAAGTTCTTCTCTCTCTCAAGACCGTATAACTATTACCCCCAAACAAGATAAATCACCCCACTGTAAGCTACGTGAGCTTCATCGTCTAAGCACATGCATTGAACTAAACTGAACAGTTTTTCGTGTTTCCCGCCATCCAACCAACCAAATAGAAAAACGTTTTTGTTCAAAGTGCGATCGATCGCTCGGCCAAAATGACTCACAGTCATAGCCACAGCCGATGTTTGTTTCACTTTTCGCCTTTCTCCTAGAGAATCAATCGAATCGTACGATTCAACTAACCAGCCAGTCAGCCAACCAACCGACCGACCGGGTGACAAGTTGCAATTTGCTTTTAACAACTGAAACAAAATACACTTTCAGTATTTGATAGCATTTCATAAAGACAACTAGTTTTTTTTTCTCTTCATAATATTTATTTCTTTCTTGCTGTTCCCTCTTCAGTCGGTCGTCATCGGCGACACAGTGCAATTAATTTTCTATTGAATTTGAATATTTTTTGGATTAAAAATCGGAATTTTAAATTAGTGGATTAAAATTTGTGTTCAAAGTGGAAAAAACAAAACAAAAAAAATTAACAAAAGACAGCAGTAGCAGAAGCAGCTTATTAGCAGAAGAAACAAATCGAAACCACCAGTGAGTGTTGGCGCCATTTGACTGCTTGTTAATTTAATATTTTGTTGTGTTCTTCGATCGATACTTAGATATAGATAGAAAAGAACTTCCGTAAGAAATTTCTGATATGATGTGGAGATTTCTTCGAGGAAGAATAGAATAGAAAAGAAATCCGCTGTTGTATAGCAACAGCAGCGACGGAAAGACGAAATGAATAGACAAAGAACCATGTGTTTCAACGTAATCTTCATATTTCAAACGAGAAACCTTCGAAAGTTTTTTTTTTCTTTTTTGAAAAACTTGTAGAATTTGTATTCCTAGAAAATTTATTGTCCGAGATCAGTTCCTTCTGCGTTGCGTAACTTTTTTGTTCTTTGTAATTCATTTAACTCTTTTTTATTGTAACTTTTGTTTTATTTTTATGGATTTTTTTTAGAGATTTTTTT
>JXPG01018107.1:526-12032 GCA_001015175.1 Megaselia abdita
ATCAGATTTTTCTTCTACAAAATGCTTTATTTAAATAAATTAAGACATTTCTATAATAAAAATCGATATTTCAAAATTTTCGAAAAAAAAATGTAAGGGGTACTACTGTAAAATTTTTTGGTTAAAATATTTAATTTTACTTTTAAATTTTGTTTTCTAACTTTATTTAATAAAACTTCAATTTATATATTGTTTTGAAAACTTTACAAGAATTAATTTTGATTATACTTAAACATTTTTGTTAAAAAAATATTTTTTCAAAAGAATTAAAACTATTTGAAGTCTTATTGAATTTTTGTTTGTTTTCGCATTCAACATACTGTAAGATTTGTTTCATTTCTTTAAATATTCTTAAAATTTTCAAAAAAGTTATGTTTTTCTCTAAGAAAACGTTAATATTATCTTAAATCTCTCTTTAATTCACAACGTTTTTTAAATTTTAATATTCTTTTTTCTAAAATAACGTTAATTTTAAAAATAATAAATTGAATCCAATTTGAATTATTTTTTACAAACAAATAATCTAGAATTAGATTCTAATATAAAAACGTTGAAACTTTGTTTTCTAAATTAAAAATATAAGTATCACTTATTAAAAAACTCAGTTTTAAAGTAAAAACTTTCAAATTGTTAAAACATTAAGAAATTTTAAGATAATTAAAAGTTTAAGAAGACTTAAAAAAACAACTAAATATTTAGTAAACGTGTTTTAACTTGGGGTTATTTGTTCGATTGCCAATAACCATCGGTAGATAAACGTGTTTTAACTCTTTAAGCGAAAATATTAGGCTGAGTACAGCAATTTTATGTTGGTATCTGAACCCGCTTTGACTACTAAACAGAATCTAAACATAAAAATATCACTTTTAATTATCTTAAAATAATGCGAACAAGAAACTTTGGTTCTACTGGTCAGTTATATGGTTTAATATTGATCAAGATTCCCTACATTTTTCCTGGGTTTATGAAAATTAAAAGTATTTAATCCATAGATATAGAAAAAAGCCTTTTTAATATTTTTCAACAAATAGAGCCTTTTTGAGCCCTAAAAAAACCTTTGTATGAACCCTGTATATAAAAGCTTACCATCATCCGCATAGGAGGATTCCAATAGAGACTGATAGAAAGTGGAGACTGGGAGATCATGTAAAGTTTCAGCTTGTTTGGATGTGCACGGAGCGTTTATTCTCACTGCTTTACTAGGGAGTTCCTTTGAAGGGCTACTTTCTGCTTTGCTTAATTCAGTCTGTTCCAGAGTTGGAGATGCATCACATTTAGGACTTTTTGCAGACGGTGGTCCTATATCACCTTCAGAAATTTCGATTTGAGGTTCCTTTTCCGTCGTTTGTCTGAAATGACAATGAAATTTATAAAGAAAATATATTTTAAAAAAACCCACTTCAAATCAAACTGCTTCCTGCGTTTTCCAAATTTCCTCGATTTACTCTTTTTTACGCCATTTCGTTTCTCACCCATTTGATGGTCTATAGAACTTGTGCTACTCATGTCGGTATCGTCGCTATCACATTCCCTAGGACTATTACAACCTTTGGACGACAACAAATGCAAGTTCGAAGCACCAGAGAAATCAGAACATCCGGCCGAGCTAGAAGACCCGCTAGCTGAAGCAGACGATGATGTCGTTGCTGTGGAGGAAGTTGCGGTTACTGTGCAACTCTTGTTACCTTTATTTATCTCTGCTGATGTCACTGTGGCGGAGCTACTGCTGCTTGCAGTAGCACTTCCACTAGCCACACCACTGTTTGGGTTACTGTTTGTGCAAGTCTTCAAATTGTCCCGACACCATTGAATATACGATTCTCTAGCAATCTGCTCCTCGATAGCTTCGTTTGTAGCTTCCCAGTCTGTGGTCTTGATTTTGTCTTCCAACATTGTCTGTTCCAATTCAAGGTCTTCACTGAGCTGGAGCGCTTTCTGTGTTTGCATTTCAGGCTTGTAACCAGCCAAACCTAAACCAACACCAACAGTTGCATTGTAAGGATCCAAAATAGCGTTGTAATGAGTGCCATGTTGATAAGACAATCGAAGTGGAGGATATCCATTCTCCATTTGCTCCTTGTTAAAAATATTTACTGGTGCTGAAATTATTTGTTGTTTTTTAGAGTTTTTATATATTTAAAATAAAACAACAAAAATTAAAACAAAATATTTAAAAAAAAAGATGTTATAGTAAATATTTAAAAATACTAAAAGCATATATTTGTTGAGAAGATTTTGATATATATTATTTCAAACATTGCTCTTTTAGATTTTCGGATCTTTAAAAGCTTTTTAAGTTAAGTTAAGTACAAGAACAAAAATTTACACTTTTTTCTAGAAGATATTTTAATTCTTTAATTTAAAGTTTTCATAAAAACATTCCACATTTTTTTTTTTTGAAAAAATGGTTTTATCTGATAAACTTTTATTTGTTTTTTTTTTTTTTCATATTTAACGAAATTTATTTTTATAAAAACTTATTTAATTTTATTTTGTTATTTTTTATTAAGTTTTAGCTTTTTAAATTTAGTTAGTTTTAACTTGATTTTTTTTATTTTATATTTTACTTTGATTTTATTTAATTTCTTTTATTTAATTTGATAAAGCTTTATGTTTTGATTTAATTAAATTTTAATTTGTAATATTTTTAAAATTTTACTTTGATTTTAGTTAATTTTTTAAAATTTTCTTTATTTATTCAATTTATTATTTGACTATTTGCTTTAAAATTTATTTATCATATTTGATTTCTTTTAATGTAATCAAATTTGAGAATTTAAAAAAAAAATTGTTTAATTATTTTGTGAAATGTATGCATTTGATTAGTTTAATTTTTGTTTTAATTGGATTTGTTTTTTTTTTTTTATCTTTATAAATTTTGATTTTGTTTGATTTCATTTGAATTTAATTGATTTTCATTAAACAAATTTTTTTTTTAATTAAATTTTATTTGTTTTTTCTAATTTGATTTTAAGTTTTAAAATTTTATTTAATTAAAAGTTATTGAACTTTCTTATTTTATTTCGGTTGATTTGATTTAATTTAATTTTTTGTTTATATATTTTTTTGAAATAATGGTAAGGTTATTGATTACTAGTTATTGATTTTTTGGTTCGAAAAAAAAAGCTTCTTAAAATAGAATTTTTAACAAAACTTTTCTTTTAGAAGGTCTTTTTATTAATTAAATAAAGCAGTTCTCATCAAAAAATGAACAATTTTTTTTCCAAATTTCAATTGATTTTAGTAATTTTTTTTTAATCTTATATATATTTTTTTATGTTATGAAACTTATCCATTTAAATTTTTGATTGGATTTGTTTTTATTTTTAATTTAAGAAACTTATTATATTGGATCTTCTTTGATTTTATAAAATTGATTTGGTTCTCTTTTTCTTTTTATGTTATATTTTGATTTGATTCAATTTAATTTCTTTTAATTTTGCTTGATTTAATTTTTTAATTTGTCTTTACTTTTTTTAATTATTTAATTTGATTTTATTTAACTTTTATTGATTTTTTGACTTCATTTCAATTTGGTTTACTTTTTTTTATTTGAATTAATTTGGTTTTTTTTTTTGTCTAATTTTATTTATATCTGATATGATTTTTGCAAAATTAAATTTTTTGTTTAGTACATATTTTTATTTAATGAAATTCATCAATTTATTTGTTTTATTTTTTAAAAACCTACTTATCTTTTATTTTGTAAAATTTATATATTTATATAATTTATAATATTTTTTAAAAAATTTCTTTATTCTTTAAAATAGTTTTTAAGAAATCACAAAAAAGTCTTTTATTGTATTTAAAACCAGCTTAGCGTCGAATTTAATTTAATATTTATCATTAATATTGGGTTGTTTAAATCTCGCTTTTACTATTTGTGAAATTATTGTTTTTTGTTTAAGACTTAACTCTAAAATTTTAAAAATTAAATAAAAACAAAGTGAACAAATTCAAATCTTTTAAGCTCAAGTGAAGTCAATTGAAATCAAAAAGTCAATTACAATTAAATGAAATCCAATTAAATAAACTTAAATCAAATTTTAAAATTCTTTAATAAATCAAAAGAAATTAAGAACTAAAATTTAAATTAAAATAAAATTAAGTGAAACAAAATCAAATTAACAAAATCAAAGCATAAAACTTTATAGAGCTTAATAATATAAAAATAAACAAAAATTATAAAAAAAGAAAACAAATATTAAAAGACATAAAATTAAATATAACAAAAAAAACAACAAATAAAATCAAGTAAAATCTCAAAATTCAATAAAATAAAACAATAAATTTCTTAAAAAATCCAAATCATAATCATCATAAATCATTAAAAAAAGTAAGTAATAAAATGTAATGGATACATTTCTTTCAATAAAAAAAAAAATAATCTAATAACAAAAAATATAAATAAAAAATTTTAAAAATGAAAAGAAAATTAAAATGTTTTTTTGTATATTTATTTTTATATATATTTTAATTATAGTTTCTTTATTTTATATTTTATTTTATACTAATAATTTTTACTTTATAAAGCGTTATGTTTTGATTTTGTTAAACTATACCTTATTCTATTAAATTTCTCTTCATTTTATTTGATTTTGCATCTTATTTTATAAAAATTTCTTTTGTTTTATTTTATAAAAATGTCTGTGGATTTTTTGTTTGTTTCATTTTATTTAAAAAGTTGTTAATTTCTTTTAATTTGTTTGGTTTGATTTTATTTTTATTTTAATTATTTTATTTTATGAAATTTATGAATTTGTTTTTTTTTTTTGTTTAATTCTTTTATTGCATTTGTTCTTTTTTGTTTTTTGTTATTTTGACTTTATTTGATGTAATTTAATTTATTGTTTTTAACTTCATGTTGTAAAATATAATTGGTTTCGATTTTACTTTAGTTTATTTAAATGTATTTGACTGTTTTTTGTTTAATGTGTATATGATTAGATTTTTCAACATTTAATTTTTATTATATTATAATTTTTTTCATCTAATTTTATTTCTTTAATATTTTCACTACATTCGTTTTTTTATTTTATAAAAAACTTATTTCATTTTATTTTGATAAATTTTATTTAAAAAACAAACTTTGTATTTTTGATTTGATTTGATATGAATTTTGTATCTTATTTTATTAACACTCTTCTAAGTTTATTTGGCTTGATTTTATTTGAATTATTACAAATTTATTTTTTATTGGATTTGTTTTTAATTTAATTTGATTGAATTTGATTTTGTAAAATGTTATCGGTTTTTTTAATTTTATTTTTTTGATTTTATTTTAGTGAGTTTAATGTATTTGACTTTTTTCATTTCATTTCAATTTATTTAAAGAGATTTGATTTGTTTTTATTTTAATTTATTTGTTTTACTTTGTTTTTGATTAATTTATGTTTTTTTTAATTTGTTAATTGATTTAGATTTTATGAAATTCTATAAACTTTGTTTTATTAATATTTTTTTTTTTTTTTTTATTTTAATTGCTTTGATTTGATTTTACTTGGTTTTTATATTGTTTTATCAATTTTTTTTTGAATTTTGTTTGGTTGGATTTTTTAATTTATTTTAAGCACTTGATTTTATTTGTTTCTGATTTAATTAAAATGTTTGTTTTTAATTTGATTTGATTTACAGAATTCTTAAAATATGATTTTAGTTTATTTAATTAGATTTCATTTAATTGTATTTTACTTTTTGATTTGATTTTACTTGAGCTTAACAGATTTGATTTGTTTTAATTTTATTTGTTTTACTTTGTTTTTATTTTTTTTATTTGATTTTAAGTTTAAGAAAATCTATAATTTTTTTATTTATCTGATTTTGCTTATTTTAAAAGTATTATTTTCAAATCTATTTAAAATGTTCCTTTCCTTATTATTTCAATTCAACTTATTATCATTATTATTATGTTATATATATTTTTTTTTTTTTTAGAAATTCATATTTTATTTTTCAATATTTCAATTTTGAAAGATTTTTTTAATTGATTAAACAAAATTTAAAGATTTTCCAAAGCATATTTATATTTAAAAATATTAATTAAATTTCCAAAATTCGCTTTAACATTTAATAAAGGCAATCAAATTAAGAATATTCCGCAAACGAAGAAACTTCAATTTTTTATCAATGCTTTTAACTTTATATTTAAAATACTTTGTTCTTGAGTATTTTTAATAATTGGTTGATTTTTTAATTTTTTTTTTTTAATTATTTTTAAATTTATTATTATTTTATTTAATTTAGTTTTTTAATTTATTTATTGTAAATGTCATTCGATTTTATAAAATTTTATTTTTTTTAATTTCTTTTATTTGGCTTTATTTTATTTATTTTTCTAATTTCTATGTTTTAATTACTTTCAATTGATTATGGTTATTTTATTTTAGTTCATTTATTATTTTTTTTTTTATCTTGTTTTACTTAATTTAATTTAATTTGTATCTGATTTGATTTTTCAAGATTTTGATTTGATTATATTTTTTATTTCATGAAATTAATTTAATTATATTTTTGAAATAGTGTACTTTATTTACTTTTTTAATTTTTTTTTTAATTTTTTTTAAATTTTTATTTGAGTACATTTTTTTAATTTTTGTTAAAAAACTTATTATATATATATTTTTTTGTTATTAAATTGATTTTGTTATTAAAATGTAATTTGTTGTTTTTTGTTTAATTTTATTTTATTTTATTAAGTTTTATGTTTGAATTAATTAAAATAGATTTGATTTAATTCATTAAATTCCATTCTTTTTTTATTTGATTTTAATTGCTTTGATTTGATCTTATTTTATTAAATTTCTTTTGATTTTATTTTATTATAGAGTTTATTTAATTTTATTTATGCATTTGATTTTTTTTTTTTATTTTTTATTGCATTTCAATATTTTTTTTTATTTCATTTGATTTAACTTTGTAAAATGTGTTTGTTTATTTTAATTTGTTCGATTTTTTTAAATTTAATTTAATTTTATTGAATTCAATTGTATTTGACTTTGATTTCGATTGATTTTACTTGATTCGATTTTTGTTTGTTAATTTTCATTTAAGTTTATTTGGGTTACTTTAACTTACCAACTTACTTACTTTTTAATTTTTGAAATTTTATGTTCTTTATTTGATTTTAATTTTATTATTTATTTTCTTCTTTTTAATTAATCATATAATCATTTATTATTTAAATTTGATTGACTTTAATTTGTTTTTAATTTTTTTTATATATATTATATTCAACTTTATTTAATTTAATTAAATTTCATTTTACTTAAATTTATTAATTTTGAAATAAAATGTTCTCTCTAAAGAAAATGAAAATTCAAAAAAAGACTTCAAATTTACTAGCTTTCGAGAAATAAC
Source organism: Megaselia abdita (assembly GCA_001015175.1). Classification (NCBI taxonomy): domain Eukaryota; kingdom Metazoa; phylum Arthropoda; class Insecta; order Diptera; family Phoridae; genus Megaselia; species Megaselia abdita. The sequence goes on from JXPG01018107.1 coordinate 7,883, forward strand.
TCACATTTGTTAAAAAAAATCTCGATTTTACGCTTAATTAAGTTATTTTTGCTAAAAACTAATCACAAAAAAAAATCCAATGATAAAAAACTTGATAACTCACCAGCATTATAACAATAAACCTCAACGGAGCGATTGTAGATTTCCGAGATAGCTTGAATTTCGATGTGATTCCCATGTGCGTTACTTTTACGTTTACGTTTGATGTAACTGTTAATGTCCTCCGTTACGAATTGCGAGAAATACTCCCGATTTTGATGCTGAAAACGATAAATTTCAGAAAAGTCCAGAAATGATAAATAAAACTCACAATATAGTCCATCGCCTGTTGTCTGATTACATCATGCATTTCCTCGTCTCCGTAGATTTGGTGAGAGATGGCACGAAAAAGACAAGCTCCGTCTTCTTCGGTCTGTTTCAGAATGAATCCTCTTTCAGAAAGTGTTTTTGCAAACTGTTCGTCTTTTGTCTTCCATTCGTCAGCTGAGATCACCTTTTCTTTAGGAGTCAAATGCTCATCGCCACTGTTGTATCCGGAAAGCGTTTCTTCTATTGAGCTTATAATGTCGAGGTTGGAAGGATGGTTTGCTGGGGAGCTTTGTACGGAAGGATTGGGTGGTGGTGGAACATTATCAACAGGTGGAACGGAGTTTGGTCGAGGGCTTGCACATTTGGTCAAAATTGGATGGTAAACATGGGCGTGTGGTGGTGTATTGGAGCCACCAACAGACACCTTCTCTCGTTCTCTCTTCTCCCGTTTCGATCGATGCGATGATTTATGTGGACTTCGACGGTGCCGAGCTGTTAAATCATGGTCGAATGAATCGTTGAAGCGCTGAGGACTCTGAAAGGAAATATTGTTAAGTTTTAGTTTCTTAAGTTCAAAACTCACAACACAAGATGAAATTTTACAACCCATGTCTGGTTTCAGAATTGGAATGGTGAATGAAAAGAAATTTTTGACTCTTTTAAAAACAATTATTTTTTGTTTGCTCTTGAAACGTGCCCGGGAGTTAAATTTGATTTTGAACGTAATTGATTGAGTTTGACTTGACACAGCTGTTTTCGGGAGTTTTATTTTAGGAGAAAAAAAAAAGAGGTCATGACGTGGTTAGATGGTTAATTTGGTACGGATGAACGCGAAAGTTATAAATAGAAACTGTTAATGAAAAATTAACTTCAAAGAGAGTTAAAATGTTGGGAGAACAAACCATGGTTAAAATGTTAAGCTCATTTTGGAGACTCTAGTGTCTTCAAAAAAGAAATATTGGTATTTCACTACGATACATATTGGTATTTTAGGAAAGAAATCCTGTACAAAATTTCAAGAAATCCTTCAAAAACAATGATAAATTATAAAAACTATTTGCAAAATCCTTAAAAATTCCAAGGCTATTATCCAAATCCCTTCTTAAACTTACAAAATCCCTCAATTCCTAACTAGAACTTTAACTACAAAATTTAAATCTTTTTTTTTTATTTTCCCTTCTTTCTTTAGATAAGATTTTTAAAACACTTATATAGAAATTGTCTAATTTAATAACTAAATTATATAAAATTAAATAAGATTCTCTCCTAAATAAAATAAATTAATTATTGAATTCTAAAATTCATTCTTTTCTGTAGGACACTTTTTTGTAAAACAAAAACAGCAACATTTGATTGATTGATATTGATCTACTAAAAATAATTTGATTGACATTCGCACATTAAAAGCTTTTGTTTGTGAAAAGGCCAAACTTTTGTCTGTCAAAATAGCAATATTTGTTGGTGATATTTCTTTAAAAAATAAACACCTTTGAAAAAATAGAGTCCTTAAGCCTTCATTTCCTGACATGTACCTTTAATACAATTTAAAATTTTGGGGAATTTATACTTCTAAAAAATGAAATCAAATTTTAAACGGTCTTGATCAATAAAACAAATAATTTCTTCGAGGATATGAGTTTTACGAAGATTGAAAATAACAATTGACGATCTGACCTTTTCTACAGATACACCAAAATATTAATTTTACAATTTTTTTTTTTAAATATTATAAAATTGTTTGTTTATCTACATAATCATAATTTCAAAGCTTGTTACCAAATCCTTATGTGGAACAATTTTTATGTTTACATTTTTGTTTACAATTTTTGTTTTAAATATTAATTTTAAAACTTTATTAAAACAAAAAAAAATAATACCACTTTTAAAAAATAAAAAATTTGTGGTACTTTAAAAAAAAAAAAATTTAGAGTTTGGAGTAGTTTGTGTTTGTAAAGGATTTGAATATTTTTTTTTGTTTTTTTATCATTTTTTTTTTATATTTATCATTCCTTTTTAAGTTAAAAAGTAGTTTTTTGATTTTTCTTCAATGTTATTATTAATTAAACTTATTCAACAAATTAAAAAAAACAATGTGTTTTTTTTTTTTTTTTTTAAGAACAATATTTTGTTTATTTTTAGACTCTAAGTTAATATATTTTAAAATGGTCGGATCTGACGAAGAAATTCTTAGCTCTGAAAAATTATATTTCTTATAAAAGAGTAAAAAAAGTTGCAATGAAAACGTTCATTGTTAAATGTTATTTTTTTGTTAACTATAACATATTGTGTTTCAGATATAAGATATTTATCAAGAACAAAATGTTAAACAAATTTTTGTTTTTCAAAATAAAAGTATTATACAAATCTATACAAATAATTAGTTTTACCCTTTAATCTGTTAATATATAGCAATATTAAAAACCATTTAAGATTTTTTTGATTTTTGTAAAGTTGAAAAGTTTTATTATTATTATTCTTCAATTCAAGTCTTTTGAAGGATTAAATTTGCTTAAAACATACAGTTTATTTTAATTTTTTGTTTGTGTAAGGGAAAACAATTAATTAACCAATTTTAGGAACTTTCATTATAAACATATAAACTAATCATTTAACCCTTTTATGTTGTCAAAGTAAAACGTCTTAAAAAATAAATTGCTTGTACAAAAAAAAAAAGGATTTATATTTTCTAAAAAAAAAAAGAATATAATATTTCACCATTAAAAAAACTTTATGAAATATTCAAGGAAAAAGTATTCAAATGCATTCCAACATCTTAAATACAATACATTATAAAAGAATTTGATTCAGAATTGTGAGAATGTTTTAGATTTCGTAAATATTTAAAATAATAAAACTCATTTGTTGAAAAACATTTTTCAAAAATAATTTCTAACAATCTTGAATTTTGTGTATTTTTTTTAAATAGTTTTCTAATTTGCTTAGGTTTTAAAAACCATAAACTTCACTGTCGCTTAGAACCGAAGGCAAAACTCCTCAAAATTGTGTGGCAGGTTTCCTAAAAACCAAGATTTTTCAAATGTTCTGCAAATTTTCTATGAGATTTTGTAAAACTTATGAAACTTCATAAGTAATGTTCATGATTTTGTAGCAATTGTAAGAATTTGTAAAGAAAAAAGTAGGGATTTTAATACTCTTTGTATAAGTATTGATTTCAACAAATTTTCAACTTCGTAAATATCTTATTTTCTTGGAAGTCAGATAACATTTTCGGATACGTTTTGCTTACCGTATTTAATATTTGTGGTCAGTCTTATAAATATTTTAGATATTTTGAATTAGAATTCAGCCAGAACAATACGTATAAAAAAATACGTATTTAGTATTTATTTGATTTATAAAAGTATTTTGTATTTTTCTCATAATTTTACTATTATCTTGAAAGAAAGAAGAAATGAGATGAAGAACAGGACATTGAAAATGTTTCTAAAAGTTTTAAGTCAATTTTCTTATTAGCTAGTTTTACGAAGCCCAAAATAGCGACGAAATTTAATACAGTAATAAAGCGTTGTTATCTATAAAACTGTTTAAGATTGTTTATTTAAAAATTGTCGCGTATGTGCAATACATTTAGATATAAAATCCTAATTTTAGGAGTGTTTGAAATATATTAAAATATTCATTGGATCAATTCCTTCCTTGGCTTTTTAAAAAAAACTTTAACACGAAGCGTTCTATAAAAACTGCCAAGTAATTTCCAATTTATTACATCAAATATTCCTTAAGCGTTCAAAGTTTACATTACAAATCTCATAGATATAATCATGGAATATATTTATATAAGCGATGTATCACTTTCCTCGAAGATTTCTGACAACGAAGT
>JXPG01018124.1:0-12603 GCA_001015175.1 Megaselia abdita
TCCTAAAATAAAATTAATAATTATAATTATAATAGATATATAAAAGTTTTTTAGTAAAACGGATTTTTTTTAATGAGAGTTTATTTAGCTTCAAACTAATAACAAATCAAGTTATTTTAAGGTTTTAAAGTTTTAATCCAAGAAACTTCTATCGGGTATCGTATCAGGGTATCGCGAGATTGTATAGGAAAAATCATGTAATTTCAAGGTTCCCCAAAAACAATTTTTTGATCAAAAATGACCAAACCCAGTTTTTATGCTTCAAACTAATAAAAAATCGAGTTATTTTAATTGTTATTATATTAATTGTTATATAGTCTTATCTGCGTACATGCCGCAACTATGTTGAAAAAGATTCTACTGTAAACGAACAACTACGAACAACTTGACATGGCTTTTGACAACTGCCCCAGCTATGACACTAAAATAATATTAGGTGACCTAAATGCTCAAATTAGATGTGAAAATGTCTACGATTTTAAGATTGGGAAAGAATTCCTAAAGGCTGAGAAAATGACGGAGACAAGAAGATTTCTTTAAGCCAAATGACATAGAAACAACTGACAATGGAATCCGATTTATTAGTTTTGCGGCGTCAAAAAATTTGGTCATTAGTAGTAACTTTTTCAGATGGAAGGAAATTCATAAATCCACCTGGATTGCTCCTGATGGATTCTCGATGACTCTAGTTGACCATATTGCTATTAATATGAGACACGCCTCAAGTATCTTGGATGTCCGGTCAATGAGAGCCGCTGAAATAGGCTCGGATCATTTCTTGGTCAGGGCTAAATTTAATGAAAAGATTTCCAGTAAGAGCAAATTAACATCTAACACATCCAAGAAACAACATCGAAGCTGTGAAACAGGCCAGCATAGCAAATGGTAAGCTTAGCAATACGCTTGATCAATAACTCCCGCATCTTTGTCAACAGAAGAGCACTGGAATCAAGTTTCTGAAGCAATAAACAACAGGAAACCTTGACTCTACACAGATTGCGAAGAAGCGCTTGTAGCAAATGACAAGGCTCGCTCTAAGCGGCTTCAAGCTAGGACTAGATCTACATCTCGGAAAGCTTATAGAACTTTCTCTGAAGAAAGGAAGCGCGTTTATTTTTCGGAAAAACAAGAAATAACACGAGGAGCAAGAAGTGAGAGAAGGGATATCGAAATACCAAGGACTTAAGAAAGTTCTACAACAAAATAAATGAACGAACAAATCGCCGTAAGCAAATTACATTCCCAGAAGTTAGTGGATTCATACACCAGATCATCACTAATATTTGGACCAATGAAACATCGATCAGTGGAACAGCAGCTGGATAAATCCAATTCATAAAAAAGGTGACAAAACGCTAAGCTCCAATTACAGAGGGATCAGTATCCTAAACGTCGCATACAAGATCTTCTCAACCATCCTTTTAGAAAGACTTAAAACCTACCTAATTTGATATTCAAAATAATTGATAATTTATTGTTTAAATCAAATTTTTTCGTTTATTTTTTTGGTGTTTATGTAGTTAAAATTACAGATTGTAGATACAAATATTTGTGAATATTTTTTTTAAATTGAACGCAAAATATAATATCAAGCATTCTTGCATCTTTGAATGTGAAGTGCGAAGTTTCAAAAGCCGATCTTAAAACTATTCACATTTTGGATCGGTATCTTTTTATATGATGATTTAAAAGAATGTTTTATATGTATTGTTTCAAAACTATAAAATCCAACCAATTTCAATTGAGGCTTACTATATACTTAATATGTAATATAATTAAATAATATTTTGATATTCAAGGAACACAAATATATTCTATTATTTGGGGTTTGTGGAAAACAAACCATACTCTTCATCACAATTCGTATTTTTAAGTATTTACAAACAAAGTTTAAAGTTGTTTCTTCTTCAAAAAAATCACTTTAAAATTAACATTTAAAAAATAAATAAATTTGATTATATAATAATATGTTTGTTTTTTATTTCTCGATATAGGGGTATATGCTTAGTAATATTCAAGAAACTTTTGACAACGATTTGGGTCGAAATTCCCTTAGATATCGTTAGTTTTTCTCCTCTTGTTTGGAGAAAGTTATTGCGTCCAAGGAAGAAATGTTTGAAATCCTTGATTCAGTTTGTATTTATTTCAATTTCTAAGTGCGACATCAATTTTGTCCAACCCTTAAAACTTTCTTACAAGAAAGAAGACTAAAATAGTGCTTTTTTACTCTGAATTGGATGAAAGTTGCTTTTAATAAAGTAATTAATTGTATAGCCATGTGTGTTTAAAATTTAAACTCTTCAACCATATTCATATTAATCTTTTGAGAATGTGAAAACGGCCGCAAGCTAATAGTAAATGCCATAAGTGAAAACTTTTAAGGAGGTGTTAATTGCCTGTCAAACTTCCAATACTTCTACCAGTTGCTGATACAACAAGGTGGGTGTTCCCACTTAACATACCAAAAAAACAATGAGGTAAATATTTTTCCAACAAATTTATCTTTTGAGATATTAATTACACATGACAGATTGTTGTCATTAATTTTTCAGTCAAAACAGATCATAACAATCAAAATATCAAATTACGTGACTCATCATCTTTTTAAAGGTTAACCATATAGTGATGAATCCAAGAAGAACATCATAAGCACAAGGCGACAAATTATACATTGTTACCTAACAATAGGTCAATGTATTTCGTTTCAGAAAGTGGATGAGGATGGAACAGTGAGATGGAATCTGTTTTGCTCTGAACAGAGCAACCATAAGAAGCGCATTCAAATCTTCGCTTTGTATGTGTCTACATGCGATTGAAACGGATAATAAAATTGTAACAAAACAAAATTAAGACATTATTCATTTCCATCCCATTCACATTCTGAAAAAAGTGATGGAAAACTGATTATGTTAACGGCGACCACCGACAAGACAATCATGTCTGATGGATATGGAAAGCGAGCGTGTGTGGTCACTTATTATTATAAAAATATCTGGTAGAAATGTATTGCCTGAATCAATTTCTTAGCCCGCACTCTCATAAATTATAAGTATCTACATTAATTGATATCGGATCTTACTTTAAATGACTCAGAGATTAGAGTGGTATACATTCTTAAGGAATCAAAGGGCGAAATATGTTATGTTAAAAAACAGCTAGCGATATACCTCATTGTGCAACACATCTTTATTCTTCATACAGTTGGTAGATACAAATACAGGCTGTTTCAGACCACGCGTAAATGCATTTTTCGTGGAAAAAAATTATCGCTGGGCATAGTAAATCGGCCATGCTCTATCAATTGGTGATATTTTCGAACAATCCTTCCATAATAAAAAAGAATGAAGTAACGATACTCCTGTCTAGTTAGTTTTTCCGGAAAAAAAATCCTGGGAACTTTTCTTCTATTTAGAAGGTTTTGTTTTTAGTAAAAAACATTAAAATTGTGGGTATTTTTGAGAGAATTTCTATTAAAGAAGCAATTTTGCTATTTTCACACAATTTAAAACTTATCTTGAGAAATTGTATTAATGTATCCAGTTATGTAGATACAGAAACTTAAACTTCCTATTCGACATCGAATATATTTCTTGAAAAAAATTAACAATCCACACAAATGTGCGGATTTCAGTACTTTTTTTTGCTGCCCAAAACAATATTATTGTTATATATAAATTTTAAAAAATAGTGTAAAATTTAAAAAAGCAAGTGGCAATTTTTAGTAGTAGTATTTATTTCAAATATTAATATTTAACAATGATTTTACAAATAAAATTAATTTGAATTTCGAAATAAACGCAGCCATTAACTTCACGGGTTGTAGGCCAGGTGTATACATTGCAAATCGGATAATTCCATTTCCGTTTAAGTGGTCAAAAACTTATTGTATAATAGTGCTGTCTGATCTTGTTGATATTTTATATGTAGCTTTTAGGTATGGTAACAATACATTAGGCTTCATTTTTAGGTTGCTTGATAACTATTTCTATTCTTATTATGAGAAAAGAAATATTAGCCATATATAAAATTTCAATAAATAAAATTTTTAGTACAATTCTAAATTTTTTGTGCAATTTTAAATATCATTACATCCAAATTCGAAAAAAGACAATATTATAATTTTGTGTGTATAATTCAGATAAAAACTAAAAATTCGACAAGAAGTTAACACAATTCAAAAATATCAAGAAATTACTATTTTGTAAGAAAACATTTCAAAGAAAAAGTTTTAAAAATAAAATATTTATAACAAAAATAAGATTTTTTGCAAATAAAAAATATCTTTAAAAAAAACTATATTTTAAATAAATTTAAAATTAGTAAATTTTTAGAAAATAATTATGTTTTTATTTTATTTGTGTGTATTTTTATTTTTAGTTTTTAGTAATTAAAAAAAATATATTATTTTTAAGGAAGACTTAATGTGCTTAAACTTTAAAGATATCCGACAAAATTGCCAATAATTTCTGTTGTTAATGGTATTTAAAAATAACCCAAAAACATAGCTAAAATTAATTTAAAGTACAAGGCGATTATGAATTGCAACAAGTAAACTTTCAAACTTCCCATCAAGACTTACAATTTTAATGTCTCCAAAGCATAGGAGACTGGAAGTTTGGACAATTTTGATTGGTTTGAGAGCACTGCTTGTGTGGGTATTTTGCAGAGATGTCAGCCATGGTCCAATATAAGCCATCTCAGCCACCAGCCGGTTGAAAATTATCAGCCATAGCTACGTTCCAGCAAGGCTTATATGCCCGCCGACTATTTTGCATTTTTATTGATAATATAAGCTATTAGCCGATCGGGACTATTTGATAAAATATAAGCCGTTCAACTGCCTGAGGGATATGAATGTGGTCAGCCATCAGCCAACCGGCATAAATTAAATACATGTCTGGTATTTTGCAGGATCGAATGTTGCTTGTCACATACTTTTTGTAGTCTCTTGAGGCATTTCACTAAGACACGGCTTCAGATACGGTTCCTAATACTTTCTTAATATTTTAGAAACTTGAAAATTAGTAGTATCAGTAAAGTAATTTTTACAAATAGAATCTAAGGCTACTGGAATTTCAAGTACTCTGCATAGAATATAGATAAAGAGCTCTTCTTTGCGTAATAGAGCAAACAAAAAAACGTTGGTTAAACTATTTGGTAATTCTGTGTTCAAGTAATGTTCATTTCAGATGCTTTTTTGTAGTAAATTTTAGGATTCAGATTACAAACATAAAATGGATAAATTAACAACACGTTCAAATGATGAAATGAAAACGGTGGGCATTGAACCTCTGCATCTTGACTGCTGGTCCGAGGTCATATAATTTAGCTAAACGAAGGTTAATAGCACTGCTGAATTTTTTCTGATATAAAACTCATAAATAAATTAATTGTTTTAGTTATGAATGTTAGTTGTAAAATTTGATTTCCCTATGTTCGTCTCTAAGCTGGCGGATTGAAAGAGTGCAATATATAAAAGTATCTCGATTGAAGCCAGTGGGACTCAAACCCAATCAAAGTCAAAGTAAGTAAGCCATCGAGTCAAAAAAACTAAACATCAGATATTTTTCATGAATATTTTATTTTTTATTTTTTGAGAACTAACATTTTTGGGATACAAAATTACATTTTCTTTCTCATTTAAAAACCATATAGATCCTATCTGGCAGTTTTGCACTTAATCGATCTGAAATGTTTGGGATTTTTTTTTTTTAATAAAGAAAGTTTAAACATTCTTAAGTTATTAAGTGAACATTTTTGAAAAGTAATTTTTTTTGTTAAAATGAAAATTGTTGAGAGATCAAATTTTTAGACTTACACTCAAAAAAAAATGATGTCACCTTTTATGAATCAAGAATTCCGAAAATTATGAATGTAGTGCATTCATATTTTTTACCACTAAAATTTCAAAATTCACCAAACAATTAATTTTTATATGAACTTAGTTCAGAAAAAACTGAATTATAAATCTGAAAAAGTGAAATATAATTCATAAACGAAATTGTAAAAAAATAAAAAATAATTACAAAAATGAAGTTGTCACATAAATCTAGCAATACTTTTAACCCTCGAATGGTAAAGTGCTCACCATTCTCATTTTACTTTTTTTGTTTACTTTTCATTAATTTTTTCTGAACCATAATTAATTTTTTTTTTTCTGCAAAAAAATTCACAAAATCTGAATTTCTTTTTCAATTTTTGAAACTGTTTTTTAAAGTTAATTCGCGGCTACTTTTTTTTTACAAATTTTACGCACTAAATTTAGATTTTTCAGAACTATTTCTTTTGAGTGTAGAAATAGTATCTTAAAACCTTTAGATACAAAAATATAGTCCTTATTTCTTTTAGGAAAGTGGCAGTTTTGACCAAATATTAAATTCTTTTTATGTTTATTTATACATATTTTTCTTAAATCCAAAATCTAAAATGTTTTTAGTAGAAAATATATTTAAATAAAACATGGTTTATTTAATTTACGTTCTAATAAATATTATTCTAACAAATATATTTGTGTTACTTAGACTTTAAATACATATTTGTTTAACAAAGTGGCATGTTAGAAAGAGAAAAATCGTTCCGAGCCGAAATGCGCGTCCTGCTTAATATCCCTGCGTTGCATATTGAAATTAGTAAGACTGATCTTTTGATCAATGTTCCTTTACTAATTGATTAGACAGTTTTACAAAGTTATTTTGTTTCACTTCATCTTTTAGATTAATTTTATTGATATCAGTAAGGAACTAATAACAACAATTGTTATTAAATCCAAGTCTGGGCACACAATGCGAATATTGAATAACTCTATAGTAGAAAAATTACATAATTACTATACTAAAAACCTATGTAATCAGACAATTAGATAAAAATAATACAACAACCAGCTACCGTATCCTATAATTAAGAGCAAGAAATTCAACAATTTAGACATGAACAAATCACAAAGTATGGTTAAGTGTAAGTGTGAAATTAACTGAATATAAAAAAAACTATAAACAATTAAGCAGTTGAATACTTTTCATTGTGAAATAATTACAGTGGTCCATAAAAATAAAATAACAAAATGAGGAAAATTTCTCCACTTCTTTAGTACCATATTTACAAAATATAAAATAAAGCATTGCGGCCATTGTCCCTTGTACAGCTAGCAAAAGAGTAGATTGAAATGGTAGTTGGCAGGTTGTTGATGGCATACTGTCATTTATGGGGGTTTATATTCAGCAATGTAATTTAATATGGTAAATAATAAAAATGCAATTTGTCCTTACATAATTAAGTACGACAAAACAACATGTTCAGTTCATGTTTGATACAGATAGAGAAGTTATTTATGGTCTGACTAATATATCGTTTCTCTTCCATAAAAATTAAGTAATTAACTTTTATCAAGTTTTTAGTAGTCATCTTTCCCTATGAAAATGCTTTACCGCACCAGCTTTAGCTTACGGAATCTTAAAACCATTTTATATTCAGTTGCAATGGAAAAACCCATCGAAGTAATTCAATAGATAGCTACAAATCAAAATCAGTAAAAACTAAACAAATGTAAATGTCACTTCATGCATGTTCCAAGCTGCAACCTTACAATTAGACAACCTTCTTAAAAACTACACAATATTTATGGTGCTTAGCACAATATATTAAAGCAAATGACAAAAATACTAAGAAAACAGGTATGAGAGAGTTCTTATGAAAATTAGGAACTATTTTTTAACAATTTGTTGTAAATGAGAAATTGTTATGTATGGTTTATAAAAAGTTAAACTTTTGGATCAAACAACAAAATACATCATTAGATGTTGTATATACAACACAAGATATGGTGATTTCTTGACCTCGGCGTATGTCTAAAGCTAAAGCCTTTTTAATTGTCTTTATGGTTAAGTTTTATGTTTTTCGGTTAGTTTAGGTTGTAAAAATTAATCAAATGTGGTTTCAATTTACAATTTAATTAATTCCTTAGATTTTGTTAGGAAGATAGTATGAATTTTAATTAGATAGTTGGTGAAATCAAGGCTACTGAATTTGAAAATTCTTTACCTTAAACCCTACGAATCTTTGGCAGATTCCTCTTAACTAGGCAACAGCGTTTGATCATTAATCATTGAACCTAATAACAATAATTCAACCTTAACAAATTTGAATAACATGAAGGTATTCCAAAAAGAGAAACTTATTGGTAAGATTCTTAGAAGACTAGCTGGCGTGCAACAGCTTTGCTGGGTCTTGCACATTTAGTTTTGACCATATATCTCGTTTGATGAAGGAAAATACATATTGTTTTGAGTGGGTTACGTATTTTATTTGTGCAGTGCGTATTCTGTTCATGCTGCACACATTTTACTGATACAATTTTACACATTTTATTAGTTGTCAACATTCTACATATTTCAATGAGTAACTTTCAAACTCAAATATGTAGCTTACTCAATAAGTGTGTGTTGAGAATTGATCAAAATAATGTGTATGGTACATATTTGAATGAGTGTCGTACATATTTAATGCGTGTTATACATATTTATAATATATTTTATTTCTACCTATTTTTAGGTTTTTTTTTTTTAAATACCCTTATGTACTCGCTTTGTCCGTCTGTATGTCTGTTCGTCTACCGTAAACCTTTTGTAACTAAGATTTGAAGGGGTAAACATTGTCCGATATTGACAAGTGATTCCTCATATGAAAGGTCTATCATTACTTTTTGGAATTTCTGTATTCACTGGCGTAGGGAGGCTAAAAACAGTAAAGTTGCATACACAAAATTGACATTTTAGTGCATAACTTCGTTATCTGGAATCATGTAGGGTCGTGACATAAATTATTTTGTAGGTACCAATAAGACCTACAAAAATTTGGAAATACATGGGCGTAGGCTAGTGGTAACAAAAGAAACATGTGAAAAAAAAAATCCTAGTGCTACTACGGAACGTATTTCTGCTGCACCGCTTCATTGAATGTGTATAGGACATTGTTCTTATGTAGGTTACATATTTTATATAGTAGTTACATAGTTTTAGTCTTACACTTATACTTCTTTCTTTTGATAAATATATTCAAAATAAATTTTAAAGACTTTCTACAAAATTAGTTTTTTTTTTTTTTTGTAAAATGAAAGTATGATAATTTTTGCTTGGTTTGTTTTGTCTTTTTTAAAGATGTGGTATTATTTTATGATTTATATCTTCAAATTTAATATATTTTTAGTCGTTTTTAAGTGTTTGGATTTTTTATAAATATTGTTTTTTGTAAAAAATACCCTTATGTTAACGGTTTGCATTGTCTGTTAAAAGTTTTTGAATTTGAATATTAAGAGGAATATTAAGAAATTAGACAAATTTTTATTAAAAAGGGTTTGATAAATAGTTAGGAAATTTGGTGTCGATGGGAAGGTCTGAGAATAAAATTTCTAGTTTTGGAAAGTCTTCGAAAAATATTGAAACAATTTTAAAGATATGAGGTTTTGAAAATTTGTTTTTTATGTGTTAAGCGTGGAATTGAAGTTAAAGTAAGTTTTTCAATTTGTTTTTGAATGGTATTGAAACTAAAATGTTGAATATTTTATTAAATAATAAACTTATGGATTAGATGAAAAACAATCTTAAAATGTTTAATTTAAAAATTAATAGTATTACATTTTTTGTTTTTCATTTTATAATAATATTTTTTTTTAATATATAAAATTTGTGTACTACATTTTTTTAAAGTTTTTAATGGTTGGATTTTTTGGCATTGGTTTTTTATATTGAATGTTGTATTTGTTGGATAGTTTTTTTTTAATTGGGTTAATTCATTATGTTGAAGAATTATGCTATAGATATATTAAATTTTAATTGAAAGAGTCTTGAAGTTGAATTAAAACAATCAAAAAGTTTTAAAATTTAAGTTCTAGAAAACAGTACACAACTTTAAATTCTAAAACTTTAACAGTAAACATTTTTATATTCTAAAAAATTAATTTTAAAATGAAGCGATTCAATTCTAGAGCGTAAGTTTTCAAATTTAAACTTTAATTTTAAAGTATTATGAAAAGGGTCTTATCTTCAATCAAGGTTGGGCGTTTAGGTATCGTATAGTCTGTAAAGCCGAAGTCTTGGGTTCAAATCTCAGAAACTTTTGTAAAAGTTTTTTACTACTATATATCCTTCATAGCATTTAAAAAAAATACCTTTAATGTAATCTCTTAACTTTTAACCATTTCTGGAATCTCGGAACATGTACCCAATCCTAGAAAAATCTTTTAAATTCTAAAATTTAAGTTTTGTACCCTATTCTAAAACTTAAATTTTAAAATCTACTAATGAAAATGTTAAATTCTAAAATTATTTTCTTTGAGTGAAATAATTACAATTTTTTACAACTATGTATCCTTCATAGCATTTAAAAAAAAATACCTTTAATGTAATCTCTTAACTTTTAACCATTTCTGGAATCTCGGAACATGTACCCAATCCTAGAAAAATCTTTTAAATTCTAAAATTTAAGTTTTGTACCCTATTCTAAAACTTAAATTTTAAAATCTACTAATGAAAATGTTAAATTCTAAAATTATTTTCTTTGAGTGAAATAATTACAATTTTTTACAACTATGTATCCTTCATAGCATTTAAAAAAAATACCTTTAATGTAATCTCTTAACTTTTAACCATTTCTGGAATCTCGGAACATGTACCCAATCCTAGAAAAATCTTTTAAATTCTAAAATTTAAGTTTTGTACCCTATTCTAAAACTTAAATTTTAAAATCTACTAATGAAAATGTTAAATTCTAAAATTATTTTCTTTGAGTGAAATAATTACAATTTTTTACAACTATGTATCCTTCATAGCATTTAAAAAAAATACCTTTAATGTAATCTCTTAACTTTTAACCATTTCTGGAATCTCGGAACATGTACCCAATCCTAGAAAAATCTTTTAAATTCTAAAATTTAAGTTTTGTACCCTATTCTAAAACTTAAATTTTAAAATCTACTAATGAAAATGTTAAATTCTAAAATTATTTTCTTTGAGTGAAATAATTACAATTTTTTACAACTATGTATCCTTCATAGCATTTAAAAAAAAATACCTTTAATGTAATCTCTTAACTTTTAACCATTTCCGAAATCTCGGAACATATTCTCAATCCTAGAAAACGTTTTTCGTCAATAGAAACTTTTATTTCATGTAACACTTTTTATCAGTGCAACGATACCCATATTGCATACCCGTATCCAAAAATACCTTCAAAAGTATTTAAAAAATTGAAAACTGAACTTCCTTACGTAATTTCGTCGAAAACGTTATGTAAACCTTAACGTAACGAAAAATGCCCTTCCCTTTCCTTGTGTAAAACATAAGAATTTACCATTTTTGTCTAAGAATGTTAAATAAAGTAAGAATTACGTTCCATAGTAGCACTAGGGTTTTTGATAAAATGTATTCTAAAATTACTTTATTAATTTTTAAAATTGAGTTTTGAAAAAAGAAATAAAATGTGAAATACAAATACAAACATAAAATTAATATAAATTGAATTTTGAAAAAGATTATTAAATATAATGAACAACAAAAAAAAACCAATTAAATTTGAAAAATTTATGATTTTGTCAATTCATCAAAGATATCAATATTTTTTGTTATATACTATTGAATAGAACGAAAGAATTTCTATTACAAAAAAATTGTCTATTTTTCTTATTTTTGTAAGAAATTTAATAAAGCCCTATTAATTAGAAATTAATATATTTTATTAATGTATCATTTTAATATATATTCTCTAAAATTTTCATGTTTGTTTCCTCCATATAAATTAATTTAAAAATATAATTTTACAATATAAAAAATAAAAGTAAATATCATTCTTAAATTCAAATTTTAATTCGTATATCTAAGACCACTAACATTTGTATGAACAGCAGCTTTAAATGTTTGATGTTGTACTCAACAACAAAATAAGAAAAACTGACAAAGAACATTTTTTTGTAGAAGCAAAAAAAAAAACATCAAGGTGCTTCATTTGTTATTGAAAAATGAATACTGTTCATTATGTGGACAAAGGAATTCACAGTCATACAATATATACATTCTTGGAATGATTTATGGTTAATGGAAATTGCATAAAAATTATTTATTATGCGATCACTCGTTGCTATATACTGTAAAAAAGGGGTTTCATTGTAATCATTGGAGTAATTTTTCATTTTTTTGAATGTGGGTGGCGGTGTCATTGCATTTCAGTAAAACGTGTGTTAAGTCAAATAAATATTATCAAATTTATTGAATATTTTAAAGAATACTACATTTTTTATATATGTTTACTGTCTTCAAATCACCAATCTGTATAATTTTGTTTAATATTTTCGTTTCTTATATTGGATTTAAAAAAAAAACTAAGTGGGATATTTTAAAATTGTCCCATTCATATAATATCATAAGTTTAAGAAAAACTGTCTCTGGCCATAATCTCCATGCTTCGTATATAATATTAGGGGTCATGAATATCTGAAAACTCATAAATATATACATTTGTCTTTAGTCATAATTGGAGTTTATCTGCTTTATACTTTATTTTTAAATTCAAAGTGAGGTATTTTGAAACATTTCAAAAAATATATTATATAAATAT
>JXPG01018138.1:0-12926 GCA_001015175.1 Megaselia abdita
GCTAATGTATTTCCAAAATTGTGATGAGCCTTATGGGTCTTATTTCTACCTTCAAAATGATGTCATTTTTGTATGGGCCATTTTACTGTTTCAGCTTCCCTATGCCACTGCATTTATAAATTCCAAAAAGTAATGATCGGGGTTTAAGGTCCTCATCAGTACCTTTAAAATGGAAACTTCCAGACTTTAAGCGCTAGCGCCATTTAGTGTTGACCAATCAAAATTCTGTTAATGGCGGTTTTTAGTAGTCAGATAGACCTTTAAAGCGAGGTATCCCGTGCCTATATCCAACAATGCTTACAACTTAAAATTTACGTTTTAAAAGGTTTACGGTAGACAGACAGACGGACAAAGCGAGTACATAAGGGTATTTTTTTTTTTTAACCCTAAAAATTACTGAGTACCAGAATAACATTTTTTTATTCAACAATTTTGGAAAGTGCCTTAGATGCTTTTTTAGATCAAATGCTTGAGATGCTTAAGACTTGTAGCAAAATACTTGAGAATCACAAAGTTCTTGAGTTTTGCTTGAGATGCTTGAGATTTTCGGGAAAATGTTTGAATTGCTTGAGATGCTTAAGAAATGGAAGCCCTGAATATTGATTGGCTTCAAATCGTAGCTGAACTGAACAAGAACTTTCAAAGAAAAAGTGTTATTATAGTCGCAGACTTTCACTAGGTTTACTCGATTCGAAATTTTTTCATATCGTGTCGTTGAATAATTATATGTTTGCTTTTTAAATTTTGTTTGTATTTGTGAACAAAATTTTGGTCAACTGATGGCTAGTTTTTTATCAGCCGGAGTGATGATTTTGGCCTAATATATGCCTCGAGCTATCCCACACCAATTTTGAGTGAAAAAGAAAAATATATATTTCATGGGACATCAAAATACAAATCCCTGAACGCCTGAAGAATTTTGTTTCATCAAAAAGTATTCCGAAAACGAGACATCTCGCAAGAAAAAACTCTGAATAGTCACAATACCAAACGTATTATAATAATTATGTAACACCCGCCATCAAAGTGAAANCATACCAAACGTATTATAATTATGTAACACCCGCCATCAAAGTGAAATTATTTTCTAAGTAAAGGGAATGCGAGCCAAACACGAATTTTATCAATAAACTATTTAATGTTCTTCCGCTTATAAAATCGCTGTAAAAGCAAAATTGCTTTTCTCAAATAACCTTCACATTGAAATAAATCCTCTATTGAGTTTTATACTTTACCACCTTTCACCGTTTGAACAATACCCTCGAATGTTTTAATTTTCCAGAGCAGACTATATTTTCAACAACAAAAGCAGTTCATTTTAAAACTGACAGACTAATTTTTTTTACAAATGAAATAATCGTACATTTTTTTACTAAAGATAACCTTTACCTCAACCTCAAAATGTGAAATAAAACCGGAAATTATAGTGCTTGCAATTATTTTTGGAAAGAGTAGAACTGTAAAATTGTTCTTTTCTTTTGGCATTTATTGGAATAACAAAACCGAACACAAGAATATCAAGAAAACATAAAAGTTTCAACCGAACGAATCGCGAAAGTCGTCTGGATAGAAGACCTTGGCATTGAACCAGAAATTTATTGCACTTATAGTGTTCTTGGTTTCCTATTCCAATTTATTACCTTTTGCTTCTTGTTCTTCTTTTGTGGTAGGATTTTCCTTTGTTTTCCTTGTCCGAGTCGTTCACAGGTTTTTATTGTGCTGCTAAAAAAAAGTATGTTGCATAACTAGGATAGTATAGCAACTACGTATTTTTTTTTTGTTGGTGATTATTGCAATTCATTGTAGCGAAATTAATTGAAAATTATATAATAAGTGGATAGTGTGTTCATTTTTTTATTAATTGGAATTAATATTGTGATTTAGTTCCGTAGTAGCACTAGGTTTTTTTTTTTTATAAAATTGGTCATCTCATAGTCTCTGGCCCCATCCTCACTTCGAATAATATATTAGGAACCATAAGAATCATACTAGGAATCGTTAAGTCCATAACATACATTTTGCTTTAATTGCCCCTTTCCAGAGTGAGCAAAATGTAGAGTAAAAAATATATTTTTTTACATACACGTACAAAAAGTATGTACAAAAAATTGTAACTTAAATAAATGGCAGTTTATCCGACAACATCCATTATAAATTATAATTTGAAAATTCTACGGAATTTCTATAAGTATAGCTTTTATTTAATAAAGCAAATATTATTAAAAATTTAATAGAATTATTTTCATTAAATTTCCCCAAACCATTCAAAAAACTGCCATTTAGGATTTGAAGGGTATTTGTTCTAGACAAAAAAAAAAAATATATATTTTTTTTTATCTAAAAATGTCAATAAAAGCAAACATTCCATACTTTTTCGAAAATTTACAGAAAAGGCGATGAAAAATATCAATTTAAATCTCAAAATATTTTGTTCTGAGAGAACAAAATTTACTAGTTTTTATCAACTTTTCAAAAATGTTAATGAAAAGTATCTAATGTTTGGTTTTCTTGACTCAGGAGGGGAATCTGAAAGCGTTTAGATTAAAAAAAAACTTGTTTTTTATGGGAAAATCACCTTGCAGATCCTATTTTGCATTAGTCAGATAATTGATTTGAGGAGTCATTTTCAGATGGTTTATAAAAATATAATCAAAAACCTTTTTGATGTAGATTTAATCCAAAGTATCAAACGAGTGTGGAAAACCATACATCAGATACTTTATATGAACATTTTCGAAAATGAAATACACTGAGAAAAATTATCGGTTGAAACCCTTTTTTCTTAGAATCTTACGAAGTTGGTGTTATTTTAGAGAGTGAACCTTAGACAAGCAGGAATCCAAACATAAGATTTCCAGGATCAATTAATTTTTTATATTATTCTATTTTAACAAAAGTAATGTATTTATTAAAGGGAAAGCTAAGAAACAAATTATTTTATAATTTTTGTTTGTTAAATCGATTTTGTTTATATATACTACTTAAATGGTGTCCTTTAAAAAAGAAGTCAGCAAATCAAAAAATATTTAAAATAATAATTATCTAAATTTATGATATGAGACAGAAATCTTTTTAACTTTTTTTCTGTTTATTTGTGCGTAACAAATGTACATTTTCATTAGTCTTTAAAATATTTTTGTTTTATTTTAATTGAGCAGAATAAATTGATGTTTTATTTTGAGACATTAATGAATGAAACCAATTCAATTTTGTAGTAAAATATATTCAGTAAATTTATTTTAATCTTTATAGTTTTTTTATTAGTTTATTATGTTACTTTTTTCCAACAACAAATTTTGTATAGCAAAAAAATAAATCAAGAAATATTGACCCTTACATATATGAATCAAATTAAATACCGCCCGAGTGTGTTAAGACTTTTGGATGAATCGATTCATCTAAAACTTCTTGTTAAAATGTAGTTAATATTTTTTTTTATTTTAAGGTTTTAAAAAAAATTTTAGACGAAAATATTCGAGTATTCTAGAAAGTCTTTTAATTAATTAAATTAAGAAGTTTCCATAAAAAAAAGCAAACCTTTTTCTCGGTATATTTTTGTAAAAATTGGAAAGGGAAAGGGGTACCCTTCAAATTTTTTTGAGCCGAAAAATCTATTTCTTTAAATTGCAGTTTTAATGAAAGTTTTCTTCTAGAAAGTCTTTTAATTAATTAAATTAAGAAGTTTCTATAAAAAAGCAAAACATTTTGTTCGGAATATTTTTGTAAAAATTGCAAAATTTACTTCTTTAAATTGCAGATTTAATGAAAGTTTTCTTCTAGAAAGTCTTTTAATTAGTTAAATTAAGAAGTTTCCATAAAAGTTTCCATGTTTTTGTAAAAATTGCAAAGGAGCACCACTTACTGATTTTTTTAACCGAAAAATCTATTTCTTTAAATTGCAGTTTTAATTAAAGTTTTCTTCTAGAAATGTTTTTAATTTGTTAAATTTAGAAGTTTCCATAAAAAAGCAAACATTTTTCTTTTTGAAGTAGGTTTTAAAAACAAAATAGAAGATTTCTCATAATTCATAAATAAAAATTGTTATAAATTTTAGCATATTTTGTATTATTTATAAATTCTATAGTTTATTAAAATATATATTTTAAAGACTTTTGCGTGGGACAAGCTTAGTTTCAAAAATTATGTGTCAAAAAACATTGCTTAGAATTATAGATATTGATAAAAGAAGCCAAAACTGAAAATGTTGGGGAGTTTAAAAATCTAAAAATTATAAAAAAATTTAGAAGTTTTCTTAGAAATTTCTTTAAATATTCAAAAAATCAATAAATAAAATGAAAGCAAAATTTACTGATGAAACGAACCAAAACAATTGATGAATGTGTTCGATTATATGTCATATCAGATAAATTACGTTGTATTCAATATTTTCGAAGAATACATACTTAACCCTCTTAATATTACTTTGAAAACAAATTATTCAAAAACGTGTTGCATTATATGAGATTCCATACGGAAGGAGCAACATTAAAAATAGAATTTTCCCACAAAAACTACAAAAGTTCAATATAGTTTCCTCATCCTTTCAGTACTGAAAAATTCTTATGAAATACATGGTAATATTTATTATAACGATACCTCAACCTTGTCAATGAAGCCTTTTAAGAGATGCACGTGCTAGTTGATAAAGAATTACGAATACAACATATCCTTGAAATACCATATTGAAAACGAAAACTATTTGAACTATTCATTTCTATTGAAATTGAGACTGTATTTTTATCGATTAATCGGATCTTAAAAAATAAAATAAAAACTTTAAAGAACAGAAATTTAAGATATCGTCATTTTGTTTACTTCAAAATAAATACCAATTTTAGTATCTTTCATTCAATGACCTTTTTCAATGTAGTATTGACAAAATGTGAATAAAGAAAGCTTTGTAAAAACCAATTTATTTTATTTTACTGCTAAAATTATTTACCGCACAAGAGAATGTCCTCGTTTCCAGCAACACAACTCACAATTCAATACCTAAAAGCAATGTATACAAAAGAATGTTCTTATCCTTTGTATGGCCTTTGAACTGTCGACGTTGTTCATGTTTACCTTTGCTCCAATAACAAAAACATGCTAACCGCAAACACCAGTGAGCTTTATTGATTTACTGAACAAGGTGATTTCACAAAACCCTTTTGGACATGTGATAACCAAAGGAACGTGACCATTGACCTACGGAATTCTTTTTACTGGTGTATTATTTGCGGTGTTTGTGGTATTAGCCTGATATAGCCCTTTGTATATATTTCCAAGACTATCAATTGAAAGACGCGCATATGGTCAATTATTGAACAAATTATTACATATGAACTTTATGTCCTTTTAATAGTGAGGATTGATTTAATAGTTTTAAAAGAATAGTTGTTGCTTCCAACCTTTGCTCTCATATTCACAATATGCATAGAAATATATTTTACATATTTTAATGAACTGCAGCAAGACATATTTAAAATGAAAAATCCATTCATATGTTTAGTTTGATCAATATTCCACGTAAAAATGAGATTTTTTAGCACAAAGTGAATTGTACTTTTTTGCTAAATCTTAGCACAATTTTTTCTCGATGTAATACACATTAAGAAGAACATTTTTATATACTGAGAGAGAAAGTATAGAAAAGATGAAAAAATCTTGTTCGTAATGCTGCGTGAAATTTCAATTTACTTTTTTTTAGAAAATAATACCCGATAACTTTTCCTTTCTTCAATAACGATACCCGAAAAAAAAGACAAAACCGAAAAATTCTAAAATACCCAATACATACTTGCTATTTTAAAATTATATATACAAAAAAAACAACAACCAAAACTTGAAATTACAGATTTTTTAATAATTATTAAAAAATATTCCTATTTAAATTTTTTTCAAATTTTGAACTTTTATAAGATAAGATAAAGAATATTTAAAAATAATGTGTAATATTTATTTATTTTAATTATGACTAGAAAAACTGTTACTATTCCGAATAAATATTGTAAAATGTTTTGTTTTTTAAAACAAATTTTTATTATTTTAAATATATTCTTCAAACTTTTGATAGGGTATAAAATAAAATCCATTATTTTGTTGATATTTTATTTTTTATTTTACAATTTTCAAAATATTAAATGGAAGAAAGTATTAAAAATTCAAAAATGTTTCCAATAATTTAAATTATTATTTCTAAAAAATACAAATTTAATCTCAAAAATCGATACAAAATTTTGTTTTTCATATGATTGAAAAAAATGATTAATAGAATTGATAAAAGGTATATTTTATTTAAAAAATTTAAAACAATCCTTTAAATAAATTGTAAAAGAATCAATTAAATAATATCGAAAATATAATGAAATTAGAAATTAATAAATCAAAAATCCAACTGAAATTAACTTTTACAAAATATTTAAAAAAAAAACAGTTTTTTCTTCAAAAGTTAGTAAAAAAAAACATTTTATTTTGAAAATCAAATAAAACTTTAAATTTTCTAAAAATTGATAAAAAAAGTTTTATGAATAAATTAGTAAAAGAAACATTTCATCTCGAAAATTCAACTAAAGTTTCCAAATATTAAACAAGATTTTTTTAAATTAGTAAATAGTACATTTTTTTTTTGCGAATTAAAATAAAATAATTCATTTCTCTAAATATTTCTAAAAAAAAGTTCTATGAATAAACTTGTAAACACAAAGTTTAAACTTTAATTTTTCTAAATACTTCTAAAAAAAGTTTTATGAATAAATTTGTAAAAGGAAAATGTCATCTCTAAAATCCTAATAGTATTAAACAAGATTTTTGTTAAATTAGTATAATGAACACTGAATAAAATTGTAAAAGGAAAATTTCATCTCTAAAATCCAACTTATAAATATTTCTAAAAAAAGTGCTATGAATAAATTAGTAAAAGGAACATTTTACTATTATAATATTTATTATGAATTTTATTTTAAATTTGTAAAAGAAACATTTATTTTGGAAAATAAAAAAAAAAAATTTATAAATAAATTAGTAGAAGGAACATTTTATCTCAAAAATCAAATTAAATAAAAAAAAAAATTATTTGTAAAAGGAACATTTTAGTTTGAAGCAAGAGACATCAAAAAGATGATCAAAACAAATAATCAGAACATTTACAATCATACAAAATAAACTATATTTATAAAAGTAACGGCAAAACTAGCGATAATGGCGCCCCTCTTCTGGCTAAAGAAATAAATCGATCTTGTCAAGAGAGTCTTTCTTTAGTAATTCTCAAAATCAGCTTAAAAAGATATAAATGAAGCCAAAGATGAAATCGTCAAGTCAATAAACACTACTTTATCCGAACATGCAGGAAAAATCATTACACTAGAAAAGGTTGAGGAACTCTCAAAAAAAGAAGCAGATAGAACAGAACGAGAATTGCAAAGAGATGTTAGGACAGAAAAAATAACCTTTTGCTCTACAAGTTTGCCGAAACTGAGACTTCTCTAGATCGCTAGTCGGAAATGAATTCGAAGTAAGAGATTTAGATTATCTTTACCGATTAGGAAAGGAAAAAGAAGGAGTAATGAGACATATTCTTATAAGGTTCACTTCTCGAATTAAGAAAGATTTGGTGTTAAAAAACAAAAAGAAGCTCGCAGAAAACAAGGTAGAGATTGCTGAAGATTTCCCTAACGAAATTCGGGAATGCCAAAAAAATGTTGCACGCCTATATAAAAGATCTCAATGAACAAGAATTTAAGGCATCTCTCCGAGTTGACAAAATTATAGTAAATGGGGAATTTTGGACTTAACAAAAAGCTAAAGAAACATTAAATCAAAGACAATCTAATGAGNTGCCAAAAAAATGTTGCACACCTATATAAAAGATCTCAATGAACAAGAATTTAAGGCATCTCTCCGAGTTGACAAAAAGAGACTACCCCCATCAAAATTATCTACAACCCAAGGTACTGAATCTCCCAATATAAAGCAATTTTTCTCATCAGTTTCAACGCCTAACAAAAAAAAAACGTAAATATCATCAGAAATGATTAACAACCAATCCAGCGGAAAACCCAACCTCTCTTCAAAAACGAAAAAGGATTACAAAGGACTATGAACATGGAAAATTTAAGTAAGATCGAAACCAACTCTACGCTTCCAAGCCGATTAAATATTGTATAGATGGTGGCGCCCCTCTTTGAATTCAATTGAGTAAAAAAAAAATTTCCAATTCTAATTTAATTTATAAAAATATTTAAAATTTAACGAAACATCAAAGAATAGTAATAAATTTTAATGTTTGTTTTATTTCCAAGTCGGCCTTACAACGTTTATCACATTTTTATAAATATATTGAAAACTCAGAATATGTAATCTACATATTTTATCCTACAGAAGTGGGACATATTTCAAATGTAAAACTTATTCACATATTTTCATTGATAATTATTATACACAAAAATAAGTGAGCTAAACGTATTTCATTTGTACAGCACATTTTGTGTTTGTCCTGCACACATTTAGTTTATAAAAATTAACATATTTTAATTGTTGTTCGTAATTCACATATTTTAATGGGTAGCTTGCACACTCAAATATGATGCCTACTCAATGAGTGGTCAAAGCTGATCAAAATAATGTGTATGATTAATATTTAGATGAGTGTCGTTCATAATTTATATGTGCTTTACATGTTTATAATGTATTTTATTTCTTCCTATTTTCGAATGTATGCAGAATGTTGAGATTTTTAGAAGTTTGAAATAACCAATAGCAATTTTGGTTGCATTCTCTCTTCTGTCGAATTTCATGAAACTTTCAAGAGAGCATTCAGAATAATAGATTTCTTTAGATGAAATAAGGAACATATACAAATACATTCACTTTCATAAATAAATAAACTATTATAATAAATATGCAGTGGAGGTTTTCCATAATTTTGTAGTTATGAGGGTATTTATTGATTATGAAGTCAATTAATTTTTCATACTGTTTCTTTTATTTTTCTTGAGCTTGTTGTAAAATACTTTTTAATTTTTAAATTATTGATGGTATTTATTGCTTTGCTAAAGGGACTTTTATTTCATGAATGGTTAAAACTATATTTTCACATTTCAATATAGAGTATTTGTTGTTTGGTAGAATATACAGTTATAGTTTGGTCTATTCAAAATATATTTCATAAATTACTCCAAAAAATCTACTCCACACATCATTCTAGACTAGACGTTTCTAGACAAGGAAACGTTTCTGAAAACTATTTCATATAACTTTCATTTATTCCCTAAATCCAAAGCTTACTCAGAAAATGTTTACAAAAATTTTGCAAAAAAAACTTAATATTGTATTTTTTCCACCCTCGTTAATTTAATCTTTCTAAATAAAAATATTCTGTAGAAAAATAGTCTCACCTGTGTGTGATGCTTCTTTCATTAAATCCTCAATAAGTTCATCTCTCAAATCGATTCCCAACTTTTTCAGCATAAATTGTAGTTCATTCGCCTCGATTCGTCCATCTCGATTTGTATCTAATAAATCAAACGCTGTCCTTAAATCTGTGAAGCAGAAAATAAAACCAATAAATTTATCTTATCTCATAAATATTTCATTAAAATCACTAGACTTTGTATAAATGAAATCAAAAAGTGTATCTGAATTTCATCTGAGAAATAAATCCCTTGTGCATTTGTTTGGTTTATTAAGAAAACGTTATCTGTACACGTTATCCATCAGTCGCAGAGTCACGGTATTACCTAATGCATAACTGAAGTCAAAACAAGATAATATCAGCTCACTCAAACAAACAGACTTGTAATCTTTTGTATTTTGGTGTTGAGTGTCGTTGTTCATGTGATTCAATTAATAACAATTAATTTCAGGTGTTTCCCAAATACAGTGTAGGAGTATTTTTCTACATTATTTCTGAATGTGGCTAGTTATCGATATTTAATTCAAATATTTCATTCCATTGATAAGATTAGAATTCGACATGATTTGCATTTTAATTGTGCTTTCAGTTTGATAAGGTTTTTCTATTCGGTTAATTGGCTTTTCTTTATATCTCTATAGGTTGGGAATTAAAGTGCAACGTTACAAATACAAATTAAATTTAGAAATATGATGACCAATGAGACTGGCCCAACCTAATCTACGCAAATTCAATTATTACCCCTGAGACGATATTCTATTTCTGAATCTATGCGGGGAATAAACTTTAGTTTCAATATTAGTGAATGATTATTGTCATGATATGCTTGAATGCATTCCTCCATTCTTTACGTGTTAGTTCTGCTGTTTAGTATTATAAATTATAATGTCTAATAATATAATTCCATGTATTATAATGCTCTCTAAGCCATAATCCGAAACCTTAAGTTTTTCTTAGAAAAAACTATAGAATTTCAAGGTCCACCTTTGATTATTAAAAAAGTTTAAAGTTCTAAAAGAAATTAATTTTAAAACTTAAAAGTTTCCGGTGTGGAAATTGAAATGTTACCACAATAACTAATTTTTTAAATTTAAAATATTTATTTTACAATGAAGGTTTTCTATTCAAAGCATTGCATTAAGAGTAAATGTCTTGAGTTGAGTGCTATTTTATAAAAATAAAAGCAACATTTTTAATTTTTGAATTTTCGCTTAATTTTTTAACAATATTTTTATAAGTTAATATTTACAGAATAAAATAGAAGTTATATACATAAAAAATGATACTCAATAATTCAAGAAAACTTTAAAACTACAATAGTTTTTTCGTTTAAGTAATAATTTTAATCGGGGTAATTATTCGTTATAATTATTTANTACATACTGATTAGGTTTTTAATTTAATAATCGGGGTAATTATTCGTTATAATTATTTAATTATAATGAATGATCTCTCATTTAAAATTATCAACAAATCGTATGGCATATTCTTCAAAATTTTTGAAATGTTTATTAATAAAAACTTAAATTATATTATATTTTTTTTATTTATGTAAATAACAAATATTCTCAAAAATACTTCATAAGTTCCAAAATTTATAAATCTCAGAAAACACCATTAATATATAAACAAATATTTGTTTTTAAACTTTTATTTCTAATTGAAAAAATAAATTATTTTAATTTAAAAAGAAAATACGTTTTATTTAATTTAATTTTCTTATAAATATATAATATTATTACTTTTTATTTTTATATACTTTGGAACTAACTTTTAACTTATTTGATCAAAATTGAATGAGAGAGTATTATTATTGAATAAATCAAACTAAATGTTGTATTATTTCTTTTTCGACTCTCACTATGATCTAAATATATTTTGTTATTAAGAATGAGGTTTACTTTTATTAACTCTACTGAAAAAGTAAAGTTTGTCGAACTCGAATACTTAACATTAACTTCTACAAAGTTCCAACATCTCAAAAATATAGCATAGGCAGTAAAACAAAATTGAATACAAATATGAAATCACAATAAAAAGCATATTTGCAAAAAATTATAATCCTGAGATTTCAACTGGAGCTAGTAGAAATTACTACATATATAAATGACTACAGTTTTGTAGTGAGAAAACAAAAATACATTGTCTGGGTTTGAACTCATGCCTGAAAAAAATATGATTAATAAAATTTACTATATATGCAAAATTTACTACTATTTGTGGTAAAACGAAAAAAACCTATCATCATCTGGGTTTGAACTCATGACTGAATGAAACACTAAAGTTTCGCAAAGGGATATTTACTAGGAAATAGTAATTTCAACTATTTTTGGATTAGCAATTTATAGTATTAGACTTGTTTACTAGATTTTCAAATATTTTTTTTCAAGGTCACAAAAATACTATTACTGTTTTTTTTCGTAAATTTGAAATCTAGAAATTTCGGGCACATTTTTTAAATAATATTTATACGGCAGTTCAATATTATATAAAAATAAATGCGGGAGTAAGGTTGCAAATTTGTTTACATACATTTTTTTACATTCTCTTGTATGTAATTCTTTAGTATTGTATCTTATAGACATTTAAATGAAAAATATATATTTCATTGTATGAAACACAAAATTATATAAAGAACATTTTTTAGATGGACTCTAAAGAGTAATTTTTCTAAAAAAAAAAGTACTATATTTTTTTGTATCTAAACGTTTTTAGATACTTTTTCTGAGTCAAGAAAAGCGCCATCTACTTTTTTTAAAATGCTACCTTTTAAATTCACATTCAAAAATTTATTTGAAAATATAAAAGTCACCTGTTTTTATACTATTTAGTTTCTGTTCAAATATAATAATATGAAATATAATTTCAGAAGAGGGTTCTCTGGTTTTTTGTTGTCGCTGTTTTTGAATGCTCTGTCTGAATATGTGGTCCATATCTTTCTATCATTAAAGAGATGATAAAGTAAGAACATTCTCCCTTTAAAATATATCATATCTCAAACCAATCGATTAGGTCCAAGTCTACACATTTTTTTTAAAGAGGATCTTTCATTTTTATTGTTGTCGCATATACAGATATATAAATATTAGAAAGACAAGCTAACTATATATATTTTATAATAAAAACAAAATAACTTTTTCGTTTGCTTTTAAGACACACAAATGAATGAATTATATTTAGGAACTGATTTTGTTGAATACTTTTAATATTAAAAGTTTTGAAATTCCAATTTCAATATAGTTTGAAAATTTTAAGAAGTTTTTAAATTACAATCCTTAAATTCTCCATCTAGGTTCAATCAGAATGGAGTTTTGTTTTCAGAAATATTGCTAAAAACAAATTATTGGACTGCCTTAACTTACATTTTGTTTTTTATACTCTTTCACTTGCATAGCGAAATACAAGAAACAAATATCTGAACGATATTAATAATAATAAAAATCTATTTATATATCTCTATCTCAGATTTGTGAGTGGGTATGTGAATATGTGGGTGCGTATGTTCCTTATACAAATCGAGGAGGTTGATCCG
>JXPG01018143.1:1551-11911 GCA_001015175.1 Megaselia abdita
CCGTTTAAAGTGATATCCATATTGGAAAAATATTAAATTTCAACATTAAATTTCTCTGAGTATCAAAATTTCCAAAAAAAAATGTATGGTTTTTTGGACTCCTGAAGCTCTTTTCATTAAAATGACACCACTTTTGTTAAAATAGAAAATCATGAAAAAAAATTATTTTCAACCTAAAATTTCTCTCAGTTTATTGTTCCTGGAAATCGCATATTCGAATTCCTGCTTGTCTAAGGGTCACTCTTTCAAAATGACACCAACTTCATAAAATTCTAAGAAAACAAGTTTTTCAACCAAAAATTTTTCTCAGTGTACTCAACCAAATTTCCCAAAAATCGAAATGGAGCTTCCCATCTCAGATGTCAACCTCCCCTGCAAGTTTCAAGTTCGTAGCAATAACCGAAAAAAATAAAGAAAAATCAATTGTCAGGGCAGACGGATACACTGTGAAAATATCAAGGCTCTAGCTACAGCCGTTCCGAAGTTATAAACAAAAATAAAAGTCCACCGTTGACAAAGATATAAATAAATATATAAATATACAAGTCAAATTCAATAAAAGGTTTTAAAAAGTAAAACAAAATTTAATCTTTTTTTTATTTTTAAAACCAGCATTCAACACTATTCTATATATAAAAAAAATCAAACGTCATTTTATTCGCTGCTGTTTGTAGCGATCTATGTTTTTGATGGAATATTTTTTTCAGATGACATTAGATAATCTGAAGAATATTTTGGTTACTCAAAATAATAAATTGGGACTGTCTAGAAATTAGCGAATTAAATAGAATACTTAATTACAACTATTTTCATAGTAAATCTTAAAATTTTGATGGTAAATTCCGATTTGGGATATCAACAAGACTTCTCAGCAGTAAGAATTCCATGGAAAAATTGTATCATATTTATAAATTACTTATTTTAAGTATTTTACCATAATATTTATAGGTGTAATGTTCATAATTTGGGTCTATTTTTATTTTAAATAAAGTTCAAATATAATATTTTTGTAGATTTCACCAGATCATCTACAATCAACGAACATACAACGAAACGTACTTCAGAAGGCAAATTGAAAATATTAAATATATCATAAAAATAATGTTGTTTAAAAAAAAAACTTGAAATCTTGTAATTATTGAATTTTCTACATTTTTCCAGCTCGTTACGCGTTATAGTATCCAGGGAATATAATAAAATTTAATTGACTATCAATTTAAACATAAATGCTATTCCTAAAATTAAATTAGGCTCAAATAAAGATTTACTGCAGACCCAAATTGCGGTGAAATAACACAAATTAATATTTAAAAACTAAGCCGTTAGCTAAGCTAGCTAGCTTTCGAGATATTCAAATTTGTATATTCAAAAATAGACCCAAATTATGATACGGTATTTGTGTTTTTTTGTGAAGTCGATGAATTTAAAGTATATATATTAGGGCTCTACACACCTTTCTTTTCGTTTTCGTCTATCTCCTTCTTAGAACTTTGCTGTTCTTCGACTATTATTTTTTCTTCATCGCTGCTACTTTCATCTCTTCTTCGATTGTTCTCAAATTTTCGCCTCAAATCAATATTTATCATTTTTG
This sequence comes from Megaselia abdita, assembly GCA_001015175.1. Taxonomy (NCBI): domain Eukaryota; kingdom Metazoa; phylum Arthropoda; class Insecta; order Diptera; family Phoridae; genus Megaselia; species Megaselia abdita. The sequence goes on from JXPG01018143.1 coordinate 3,143, forward strand.
ACCTCATTTTTTGGCGCTTGCAAGTCTTACTTTTTTCATTATCATCTAATTTTGATTCTTTCACTGAATCTTCTGAATCATCAGGAGCCGAAACTATATCAGATTTGGGAGACTTAAGAACAGTATTACTTATTCGACGTTTTCGACAGCATCCCGATATATCAGTTTCCACAAGTTTAGGTTCTGTTTTTTCAGTGTTAAGAGATTCTTCACTTTCCTCGACAAAATACGTAGATCTTACCTCTATTAATGATTTGGCTCTTTTTGTTTCAAACTCTTTGATATTCTTAACATTACCAATATCGCAATCGATGCCATTTCCTTCTCCAATAACTAGCATTGGTTTCTCTTCTATTACATCACTAAATTGAACTAATTCACTTTCAACACACTCTGAACTTCTCCTTTTTATAACTTTGGAATCACAGTTGCTTACTGGTGTCTAAGAAATAAAAGTTTGAATGTTAACAGTTTAATTAAAATAAAAACTTACAAGAACTGGAGAGGACTGATCTGATACGTTTTCCACGTAATCTAAACCATTTTGATGACTGAATTTTAATTTGATATTTGGCATTTTTTTAGTAGAAATATTGCTGTTAACTTCATCATTTATGTTTTCAATTTTTATCTTCAAAGATGCAACTTTTTCATGTACTTTATCACGTTCTAGAGTTACATTGCTTGCTTCCTGTTTGTCATGCTCGAAGTCCACCTCACTCGAAATACTACTTTCATCATCAACCATATCTTCCTTAATTGGTGTAACAATTCCATTAGTTTTAAGTTTATCAATTAGATTAATAAACTCATCTCTATTCCTAGCAACGATTCTCCAACAATTTTCATCAACATGCTCCTGATAAATGCGCAAATTACAATCTTTATCTTGCGTAAACCAATAAGAATATCCCAAATGATCACGACCTATAGGATCAGACCTCAGCGAGTCTGCCTTTAAATTAAGCATTTCAGCTTTAAATTTACCATTTCTATCAAATTGACTTTCAAGTAATTCTTTCAATATTCTTAACTTGACCTTAAGGCATGAATTTTTATAACCAAATCTCTCCAGTTCCCAGGCATCTTGAGAGTTATAAGTATGACAAAATTTACTCAATGCCGATTCCCACGCAGTTTCATGGACAGTTCTTCTTGTTTTTCGTAAAAGTTTTATGTGAAGATCTTTTAGAAAAGAATTGACTGAAAAAAACAATGATTATTAATTATAATACAAGAGTTTGGTTTAAGCTTTCTTTGAGAGATATGAATCCCTAAGCGAAGAAATATGTTATTTGAAACAGGAAATCTTAGTCTGTTACGAACATCGAGAAAAGACAGAAAGTGAAAAATATTGTTCTTTCAAGTCTTAATGAAGCGATAACCCTTTCGAAGCGGCAGAGAACTTTTGCAGAAATGTATTAAAGGCTCCCTCGATTATGCTCGTAAAACGTAATATTTCAGCTGAACAAATCACATCGAAATCTTCACAAAAAATTACTTTTTATTCGAATAAATGGTTCGATAGACATTGTCATTATGTACGTGACAAGTGTTAGAAAGAAACAATCTTTTTCCTTTTAAAATGTTTTGAACAAATATAAACATGGCACAAAGTTTAAAATAAAATACAGTAAGATTAGCATTTACCACATGTATGTACAAGATATATTAACACGTGCTTAAGTCCTCTTTAAATGACCCAGAAACTAAAAGTAACTAGTTGAGATTTACTAGTTCCCTAAATGTTTAATAAAATGAAAAATTCTTTATTTCACTTACGAACTAGGGATTTAGATGTTCCTTCTGTTTTTAAATCGAAAACCAAACATACAACTGTATCATGTTGGGATATATGGATGTCTCGTTTTCGTGGTATTTCTGATGAAAACAATTACTTTCTGACGTCCAATTATTTGCTTTTTGTTGGGATGTTAATATCAAAATTATTGGATGATTTTCATATTTCCCGCTGATAGCCTAACAACCTTAAAAAACAACAACTAAAGACTGGTGATGGCTTATTTTCATAACATTTTACAATATCAACCAGTTCGCTGCCTATATTAGACAAAAATCTGCAATATTCCTAAAAAAAAATATTCCATTGACGTTGGTAAAAAATGTAGGCGACTGGAATGCCAGCTCATTGGAGTTTGCATTTCCTTGAAAATTGTCTATCTTTATTTTGGTTTACAGTGCTTCACTCTTTGATGCTTCATATATTCTTAATGAGACATCACAAGTCGACAATTTATCAACCTCATACATAAGTGCTATAGGAGAAGTGCAGAGTTGGTAAACATAGTCTTCATAACCAATGACAACCGAGTGAGACTGGAATTGGTTTCTACTTCCAAAAATATAACAGTAAGTAACACATTTTTCTCTCATCGTGATATACAAAAATACACTTGAACACCAGCAACTTTTTTCAACAGAGATTACAGCTAGACTTTCAGCATCGATAACACGCGGGATTTGTGCTCCAAAGGACGGCAGGAAGTTGCACAAAGCATGATCGGTCCCCAAAAACCACAAAGATATACGAAGAAAGCGTTGCTCGAAAAGAACTAGCATATAATCGTAAAATCCATCGCTGCACAAGATCAAACATATTAGCTTTCAGTGAGGCGCGGACCTGCAAAGCTAAGAAGATTGGAAAAGCAACAGCTTGGGAAGAAAAATATCGAACAATCGGAGTTGTTAGGCTATAGAAAGGAGGTTAGAAAGTCTTACAAACAGACAACATAAGCCGAAAACCCGCCCCAATTACCACCTGTTGTAAAGACAAACAAGGTAAAATGCAGGTCGTTAATTGATGGGAAGAGTACTTTTCAGAACTTCTCAATGGAGAGAAGGAAACTAACACCCAAGGGGAAACCAAACAAACAGATACACATTACAATAACACCTAAGACATAACAGATTCAGATAGCATCCCTGCGGAGTTATTTAAAGCTGCTGGCGAAAATTTCGTCGACTGATCCAACTAACTTGTGACCATGGTATAAGAAATGAAGGTAAGCTTACTTCATGGAATAACAACATTTAGAGAAAGACAATTGCATTTTCTTTTTGGTTTAAAGAAAAAATAGCTTTTTTGTGTTCGTGCTGTTTCGTGCTCAATTATTTTAATAGAATTGAAAGCCAAAACAAACAAAAGAAATTGTACTTTTATTTACTATCCTTTCTGCTACTTATTAATTTGAATGAAGTATATTTACTATCACTTTCTTCATGTTATAATCTCGCTCTCTTTTAAACCTGCTCGAATTGCTCTATGTTTCTCTTAAAACATAGTATAAAAAATGATCAAAAAAAGACAGTTGTAAAATTCATCAAAAAAAACATATCTTTTTTTCTTCTACCATAACCACCATACAGAAACGAGGTTTGCGAAAAGGCGATGGACTCTATTGTACTCTTCTCAACATCATTCTCGAGTTGATTATGAACGTAGCAAACATCAACACATGCAACGTGATTTACGACAAATATAAACAGAGGACCTTGTTATGCCGATGATCTCCTCCTTATTGTGAGAACAGAAGACTATTTGGGAAGACACATTTTGGAGATATACCACAAAAACAAAAAATCTATAGGCTGAGTAAATGCATGCGCTCCAAATTGACATCAAGAGCAACTAAGTTTAAGCTGTATAATTAGCTTATATTACCAGTCCTTCTATAAAACAGAAGATGAGCAGCTCCTTAATGAAAATTCTTCGAATGATCTATGGTCCTATTTACGACGACGGTGAAGTAAGGAACAGCATGTCGTAAATAAGCCTGTCTTGTTTGGAAGTGGAACATTACACCAAAGGTGTGAGGGATTGACAATCAACATCGATCAGCTTAGGCAGCAATTATAAGTCAAGCGGATTCGACTTAGGGATCGTCGCTTATTACATATGTATGTTCTATTCACCTCCACTTGGTGCCAGACTGGAAACACTACAGTTTAGTGCCAAGTAGAAAGGGCGAACCTTAAAGATACTATTTTATTTTACAGTTTTGGAGAAATTCCTTTGAAAATTCATTTGTCGGTTGGCCTTGATTTTTCTTTCGATAAAGGCGAAAAAATTAAGAACAAAAATGTTAACAAAGAAGCAAAGCTAACAGCAAAACAGGTGTCGTTGTTCGTAATCAGCAGCAGCTAACTGGGCAAAACTTGAATTATTCGAGATGTGCTGGAAGCACAGAGAATAAAATATCGAAAAAGCATATCAATACAAACTTTACATAAAACTAAAAAAAAATATTTAAAAAAAAACGTCTCATTCAAAAAAAATAATTTCACAACTTTGATTTCCGACTAAAAAATTATATTTATATATGAATAACCAATTACGTGGATATATAACATTTTTTATAATGAGTTATGGGTCTTGAAATCAATAATTATTATGTTAATTTTTTATATATAGTATTAATTACAATTAATTACATTATTATTAAATATTTCTCTGAGAATTATCAAATGTTTTATATATCAGCGTAATTGGTTGTTTATAAAAATTAACTTTACGTTTAAATTTATTTTTTGTTTTTTAGTCGGAAATTAATAAAATTTTTTTTTGGAAAACGAAGTTTTTTAATGAGTTAATTTTTTTTAATTTATATATTTTCAACTAAACAATATATTTTTCAAAATTAAAATTGTTTAGATTTTAATATTTTCTTTTTCTTTTTACTTTTATATATTTAAATGTGAAATTTGTTCATATAATAATTATTTTATTATTTGAAAATTAGTATTGTCAATTTTTGAATATTTGGTTTGTTTACTCTAAGTACTCCATCTGAAATTAAATACCCACATTGTATTAATGGAAACAAACAATAAATTAAACTTTTCTCTCAGTGTATATATTTACAGTTATTTGTACTAACAGTACTCTCCGGTCTCTGCATTAATGCAGCAATATCAATACCCATATTCCAGTATGGAAAAAAAAGTTCCACCCCAAATTTCTCCGTGTATTTTTTTAGAAAAAATGTTTATGGTTTTTTGAACCCCTCTTCTGTTTAAAATGATATCTATATTGAATATTGGAAAAATATTAAATTTCAACATTAAATTTGTTTAGGAACTTCTCTTGTCTAAGGGTAACTCTTCAAAATGACACCAACCAACGTAAGATTCTAAAGTGAAAACCAGTTTTTCAACCAATTGCTTTGTCTGAGTCTACTAAATCAAATAAAAAAAAAACGAATTATATTTATATACTAGCTGGAGCGACTCACCTTCTGTGGGTCTTACTACCACCTTAAACACTTATACCACATCAAACCCATCGAATATTGAACATTAAACTCCCAAGCTCCCAACCCTTTTTAGCCAACGACACCCATAAAAAATGTGGCCGCGGAACCGTTTCTGGAATCTTGGAACATATTCCCATCCCAGAAATCGATTCCACATACTTCTCCTGAATCCTCTCAAAATTCCCTTTTCACAATGAAAAATATAAAAAAAAACAAAAATAAACATAAAAAGTACTATAAATTTCCATACTTTGCTTTACGTTTTTGATCAGAACGTAACGTAAGGCTTCATAATTATAGCATGATGCTGCGGGTTTCTAAAATTAATGTTGTCGCCTACATTAAGTTTAACATTTGTTACACATAACTGTCAATCAGTTCTCAAAACATATATATGTTTATGTATGTTACATAAAAGGTAATGTTCTCCCGTTAGAAACGCTTTGTAACTAGATTGGTATCCTTAAAGGTCTCTAGGGTGTACAAAACATGAATATAACATTTTGGGGGTATTTTCAAAAATAATAATAAAATAATCACATTACGAACAAAGCATCCAATTCCACCCTATGAAAGGGAGAACAGCTGATTGATTCGATGGGAGTAGCTAACAAACACAACGGCAGAAGAGATGTTATGTTTTTAGTTATGATTTTTGTTATTGTTACTCATTCAAGACCGGTGAATTTTTATTGTTTCCGGCTATTCCTAGTCGATAGCATTAGTGGTCGGTTAATTGCTATATAGAGTTTATTGTACCGTACCCATTTATCTTTCAAAACAATTTATATCTAAAATATAAAATCTGTTCTGATTGTTAATACTTCTGGGGAAATGCCAATTCCAGCTTTCGGGGAAATGACAGTGGTATTGATGGCCGCATAGATTTTATTACGTGTGTAATCTTGATTTCCAGGAAGGGTCTGTCGTTAGAATTTTGTTCAATAATCAGTCTTTTTATTTCTACCTTCCCTGAGTAAAGTCGTTTTTGCCAAGTTATTTTGAAGATAATTTTTCTGGGATTTTATTCCATGTGACATTTATTTTTAAACAATTTTCGAGAGTGTTTTTTCTTTTTTAATTCAAGTAAGTTATTTTTGTTTACAATTGAATAAATAGATCGTGTGCTTCAGTTAGTTCTTTTCATCTAGACGTCGGAACAGACTGCCACGAGCCCGTTTCCTTTTGGATGTGCTGCTTATGGAGTTTTTTTCGCCTCTATAATTCCATGTGAGAAAGTGACACCTTCGCCAACTTCCACGCTCTGGCAAGGTAAGCCTTTACAATTTTGTTTAAGTTATTTATAGTGCTAATAGTGATTTTGTGATGTAGCTGGAAGGGGTTTTTGAAACCTTCCTTTTCTTTGGGACGCCTAAAGCGGCTGGTGAGGGGAGCTGTCGCCATCGACTGCCTCTGACAACCCTTTATGTCCTTTAGATTGGGTGAGAACCCAAATAACAGAAGGATTCATCAACCAATTCACTAACGAATTGTATGTGAGTGTTTAAAAGACTTTTTATTTTTTGTATAAAACATAATTTGGAGATTTTGTGAGAAATATTGGAGACGTATTTTTAAGAAGAAATTAATAGCGATTTATTAAGAATATTTGTTTGAAATTATAAAATTAAGAAAATTTGTATGAGCATATGATTATATTTATAAGATAGATTTAACTTAGGCTGGGCTAGGGAGGGCTTAGGTGTTAAAGATTTGGAAAGTCCTGACGAATATATGATGAGCTTTTTAGAGTAGTTTATTTAAGAGGTCGCAAATGTTTTTTCATATTTTATTTAAAACAAAATAATAAATAAATGACCCTAGCCGGGGTTTACGCTCCCATGAGTGCACTTTATGAAGTAGATTTCGCTAGTAGTTTTTTTTTACATAGTTTAAGCTTGCCTATTAATTGGAGAGATTTTTTTAGTCAAATGCATCGGTCCTGAATGAGTTCGAAATCTAGTTAATCTATAAAATATTAATATATATTGTAAAAATGCTTAGAGTTAAGAAAACCAAATTTAAAATTAATTATTCTTGAATTTCATATTAATTTATATTTGGGTGAAGAGTAGTAGTAAGGGGGATGAAGAGTGACATGGGCGACCAATCCATATGGCTCGGAAGAGCCGGAGGTCGCAAGGTTGAGAGGGACGAGACAATCTATCCTACCTTTGCTTGTTGGTTCGATTGTATCGAGTTTTGGTTTCTAAATTAAATTAATGTTTGCAACTAGAACCCAACTAGTTACAGCTTCTGTTTGCGATAACAAAAGATTTAATTGTCAGAGACTATTTTATAATATTCAAATTAAACATTTTAATATTGCTTTTCTTCTAATCCATAAGTTTATATTATTTAATACAATATTCAATTAATAAACTTCTTCAAATTTGTATTTTGCATTTTGATATATTAATTTTTATATTTTTTTAAAACTCTCATTTGTAAACTGTATTCAAAATGTCCCTTTCATTACAATTCAAAATCAAATTTAAAAACTTACTGTAACTTCAATTCCTCGCTTAGAAAAAATAAGTAAATTCTAGCAAAAACTATTGCCTTATACACAATATACATAAAAGAGTTTCAAACTAGTAGCGAAGTGTGTCCAAAACATTCATCAATTCTATTTTCAAAACTTTTCTGATTTTTGTTCATACTCAAACTACATCAAATTTAACAAACAAACAGTTCAACTGAAAAACTAAGATTTTTTTTTAAAAAACCTCATATTTTGAAAAATTAATAAACACACTGTTTAAAACTGAATCGTGTCGTGTGTGTATTCCATTAGAACTGACCGATCGATTGGATTTTTTGCTGGCAGCACAAACAAAATATGTCTTTGGCGAGAATTGAACTTTGGACGTGTTGGGTGCTTCAAATCTGATAAAGTGAAGTTGAGGGATGAATTCAACAACAAAAATTGAGAAGTTAAGAGTTTGTATTTAATGGATTTTTGTTGTTTTTTTTTTTTATAAATCATATTTTTTTTATAATGAAATTATTTTAATATATTTTGATTAAGTTATTTTATTGATTTTAAAAAGGAAAGAAACGGAATTTATTTATTATTGTCAAAGCAAATATTTTATTCGGTACAGCTTGAAGTAAGCAGTGTGATTGTATTTTGTTTTAAGTTTGGTAGNAATCATATTTTTTTTATAATGAAATTATTTTAATATATTTTGATTAAGTTATTTTATTGATTTTAAAAAGGAAAGAAACGGAATTTATTTATTATTGTCAAAGCAAATATTTTATTCGGTACAGCTTGAAGTAAGCAGTGTGATTGTATTTTGTTTTAAGTTTGGTAGTGTTAATCTTTTATAACAAACGTTTTTTATGATGAGCCAAAATATTTAAGTAATAGATTTAAAATTAAGGAAAAAAAAATCATAAAGCCACGTGGATTCTGATGAAGTCTCACTCCTCAATTATTTTGGATGTCCTGTGTATGTGACATACACCAGATCATCACTAACATTTGGAC
>JXPG01018173.1:0-13730 GCA_001015175.1 Megaselia abdita
TCTATTCCAGCAGAAGCAAAAGCGTGAGTACATTGAATTATTTACTTTCAAATATAAATAACTTGTAATAATATAATATTTCTTCAATAATATAATACTTCTTCAATTTCAGATCCATCAAAACACAATCTTAAATTAAAAATCTGAAAATAAATAACAACTGGAAATTTCCCAATTAAAAATGTTAATTTACAAAATAACCTAATAAATAAAATAAAAAACGGTTATTTTCTAAAGTCCACAGACACTCTTTTGCAGTCCACAGACCTTCCGGTCCGCAACATATCTCTGTTTAAATCCACAATCGTATCTTTGTAGAATTCAAAAAATACTCTTTTGTACATTTTAAGAAAAAAAAAATTGGTTTAGTTTTAAAATAAGAAACAATTTAAAAAACACAAACCTTGAACATAGGTTCTTGTGCTTCAGAGTCAGATGCGCTTCCCAACCTGCTGTATCTGATGTTAGGGAAAGTAGAAAATTTTTCTTAAGGCAAACAGTTTTAAAAAAGTGTTAAATTTTAAAACTTTAGGTTTAGAATTCTAGTACAATAGTTTTAAAATTTTAAATCTTTAAAACTGAAAAAACATTAAAAAATCAAAACTTTTTTTAAAACTATAATTTTAAGGCACTTAAAACTTTTTTTTTTTAGTGTCTGACGCTAAAAATGCCCACCATTCGCATTTATATATCAGAACAGGTAAAATTAAAGTTTTGAAAATTTTCAGCTTAGTTTTGCTCTGAGAAAATTTAGATTTCATGTTCCTGTGAAGCGCTATGATTTCTTGAGTGATATTAGTTTTCAAACCGACGGAGCTTCCAAGAGGTTTGTTTCCCCAGTACACCTTAAAAATATATGAAAATGATTCTTGATTCAGGATGTAGACGTACATGAAATCCAGCAGAAACAGTAGGCGTAAATGGTAAAGACTTTGCGAATATCATATCCCTAAATATATTCCAAATTCCATAGTATTTTAGATACACTATTCATTTAATGTTTATCCATATCGCTGTAGTAGATATCCCTTATAAGTTATTTTTTCCAAGTAGTAAGGCTGACATTGTATCTAACTTCTTGTAGCTTTGTATAATTTATAATATCAGTAGTGATATCGCATGGCAAGAGCATTTCTTCCTGGACAACTTTTTTGAGGATATTCCTTGTACAGAGAAATTAAGGAATACGGCCAGAAAACTATACTGAGTGCTATCAACTTCATTCGAACATATCCTGAGTGACTGCCATGAAGATCTTCAGGATGTAGCTTCGAAACGGTTTTAGATTATGATTCGATATCCATGAAAAACGCAAGAATCGACTATGATGAGTTCACTGAATATCTCTAAAAATGTGGAGTTTTTACTAGCTGGATGATTCTATGTAAAGCTACAGAAAGATTTACATCTGATCTTGCTCATAATTATTAGGGACATTCAAAAAAGTGTTCCTATCTTTACTAGACTTTGGTTCAAGTTCCAGGAAAGCATCGGAGAGATTTGATTTCAAATATGTATTCAGATTTTTTCCAAAACCCCCCATTTCCCCACAATAAATTAAATGCATGCTAAAATTACGTATGTAATTAGAAATGTTTGTAATTAATTGATTAATTACAAACATTTTGCCAACCCTGAATGTTTTTCTAAATATAGTTATAAAAGGAAAATTATATTACTCAAGTCTTTATATCTAATCCATTTCAAGCAAACGAGGATGAGAAGAAACATAACATGATCCTGATGCACTTTTATTGAAGCTCATCATACATTCTAAGAAATAACTTGATTTTAACTCCAAAGCACTTTGAGGATTGTAGAATAGGTTTTCGCAGTATTTTCCCGTGTTCTTTTCATATTGTTGTAACATCTGACGGGATGTCTAATTGTTTAAATTTTACGGTTTTAATCACGCTCTGCTGATACAGATTTTAGCTTTTAAGACACGCTTTGTCTTCGCAGCTGGTAACCTCAAAACCGTTGGATACCACTATAAGATTGTTGATATGTGATATAGGGTATATGAATAAGCAGGATGTTAAGTAACCTCTTGTCATCAGCATAAAAATGTGGATTATTCGAGAATATCAATGTGGCTTCAGATCCGGAAAANTCTCGTGATTTTCAGATTGAGAAGCACCACCTATTCATCAATTTTAAACCAGCATACGACAGTNTTCACTAGATCTTATCACTGCTGCAGATACTTGAGAAGTCTCGTGAATTTTAGATTGGGAAGCACCACATATTCATCAATTTTAAACCAGCATACGACAGTATTGTTAGATAGTATTGTTATATGTAGTAATGGACCAGTGCTGTTGGTAAGAAGATGCCCTATCTTGTGACTTGTTTAACATTTGTCTGGAAGTCATAATACAAAGTCATTTTCTGAATATTCCAGAAAACTCCAAAAGGTCATCAGTTTCATCCACGCGAATCATCCGCAAAACGTTGCTATCCAAACTAAAGTAAACAAGTCTGTCGCGTTTGTTTTTACTGTATAGAATTGTTATAGAAATAACAAACATTGCAGTGAAGTCAGTCGTCATCGTCATCGGACATTCCACTCCACACTCCTACCAAATACAAGCATTCACATCATTAATTGCTTTTGTTTTGTCACGTACGACTTCAACGTTGAACGCCATCCATCCATATACTCTATTCACACCTTCTCACTCCCTTCTTTGTATATTCGTTATCCATCTATGTAACTAGACCAGACATTCCATTCATCCGACATCTTCTAAATAGCAAAACGCTTGTTCGCTAATTTTTCTTCTCTTCCCACGATCATCACATCACATCAGATCACGTTAATGTGAATAATTTCCAGTGAATACAACAAGGAAGACATCGCATCATGTCTCTATCAACAGCCAAGCGAAACAGATACAAAACAGAAATACAACCCGCACAAGAATGGAGAAGCATTCTAAAGTTGTTTTGTCATAAAATATGATCTAATGCCCACTAGATTCACTTACACTTTGGATTTAGATACTTTGTACGGGACTGTGAATAGTTGGAATAAATAGTGAATAGAACCTGTATCATAGCATGGGAAACATGTGCAGTTTTGGTACGTGAAATATTTAATTACCAACCAGCACACCTTTGGTTATTCAAGAATCGCGAGAATCGTTCACGGAAATGATGAGATAATGAAACGCCATTAAATTGAAATATCTTCGGAGTTGGATATCAGCCAGTGAGGATGGTCTTTATATATTGTGTTACTCTGCGAATGCATGAAACTAGAGAATTTGGCTTAGTTTTTGAAGACTCCAAATCTTCCAGTTACCGAAAATGGACGAAAAGGTAGTCAAAGTACAAAGTCTCTTGAGAATTTTGGTGAAAATAACATTTTACGAGTCTTTCATCATCCATTTATTGAAACTAGATATGCTTTTAAGGAAGGAGTTTAGTTTCTGTGATCTTTTCTTTCCTGAATATCGGGTTAGAATCACATGTTAGGGAGTGTGATTTTGGACATAGCTTTTGACGATCATGAGAGGAAACATTTTGTCGACGGAAAAGGTCTATATTTATTTTTTTAGCAAAATGTCAATGTCGCTGGTTGGTACTAAAGATTAATAGGTCGTAAGGGTTCCTGGAATTAATGACGGAAGAAATCGGAAAGAAACCTCGGATTAATTGGATTGTGTTTATGTAATCATTATATTTCTAGTAACCTTTAAAACTTTGTCATTTTGATGTTTAAAAACTTTCTTATAAATGAGCTGTAGGTGAATCAGAACCTTATCTACTTGTTAATGTCGTTTTGTCGTAAGTATCTTGTTTCGTCGGTCGGTTTGTCATCATCCATTCGCCAAATATGTCCCAACCCTCGAACTTGTTGTCTACTTCTTCTTGTAACGACATTTCTACCCTTGCACATTTGGTAGATCTCGGTATTATATCTAACATACTCCGCCACACTCCTTCATCACATATATGACCATAGATCATGTTTTTATCTGCGTCTGATAATGTTCACGATTTGTTCCCATACATCATTTACAGGTATACTGAGTATTTGGTAGATCCTGATTTTCGTTTTCCTGGAATAAATTCGGACCTCAGTTCTTTGCTCAAACCAATATAGATCGTCTTGTTATTTCCTCTAGTGATATATTCACTCATTCATCACCCAATACTTCAATCCATTCATCTTTGAATTATCTCGTCGCTGTTTACCAAGAGATTTCAAGAGACGTCGTCGCAAGAAGGTTGTAAAGACATGGTTTCTGATAAGAAGGTCTACCTTTTTAATTTCCGAGTCCTCGTTTTCTAGCTCGGCAGATGTACACAGCTTTTTCATTTTTCAACGGCTTAGGTACCTTGCTGTATTCTTTTCCTGGATTGCTTTGATCATAGTATAAAGGTATGACATAATTTTCAACAATAAGTTAACAACTTGGAAATAAGCAACGAATCAGCTATGATAGCAAAGTTGTGAATCTTTATTATATGAAATATTTTGTTTTAAATTATTATATATTAACTTTGGGCTGAGTATTTTCGAGACACACTACTTAGTGGCGATGTCGTTGAAACCTTATTTTCTTCTCTGGATAAACAACATTTCTACGACGATCTTGAGATTGATGCATTTACCATCGCTTAAAAAAACAACAAAAGTCGACAACATTCCCACTGAGCTTTTCAAGTGCGGTGTAGAGAAGTTTGTGAATCACATACACCAGATCATTACTAACATTTGGACCAATGAAACATGTATCAATCAGTGGAATAGCATTATAATTAATCCAATTCATAAGAAAGGTGACAACACGCTATGCTCTAATTACACATCGGATCAATATCCTAAGCGTCGCATATAAGATTTTCTCAACCATCCTTTGTGAAAGACTAAAGCCCTACCTAAACGATATCGTCGGTCATAACCAATGTGGCTTTCGATCAGTTAATCCAACAACGTAATAGATCTTTACACTTAGAAGACTCCTTGAAAAAACACTGGAATTTCAAATCGATACTTAACACCAATCGATTCAAGCAGACATACGACAGCATCGATAGAAACTAGCTTTTTACATTAATGAGATTCTTCGGAATACCAAGTAAGCTCAAAACACTTTGCTGGTTAACCCTGGCGAATATTGATAGTGATGTCAGAATTTGGAACCAAGCACGGTTACCGCCAAGGCGATGCATTATCCTGTGACTTCATTCTCCAAGACCCATCACAAGATGGATTCCTAGTGACTTTGAAATGGTAAAGGAGTTTGTATACCTTGGTAGTTCAGTAAACCTCTCTAACAACACCTCAGAGGAGATCACTCGAAGAATAGTCTTAACCACCTTCTTCGTTCAAAACAGCTAGATCGAAGATCCAAATTTACAACACTCCCAAAACTCAACCAAAACTCAATCAAAAATGCACAGGTGGCGGATAGTGAAAGGACTTTACGATCCGTTCGCTATGAAGGTATGATACTTTTCTTCGGAAGAGTCTCCCGGACCATGCTAACCTAGAATGTTCGTACATTATCGACCGGAGATGAAGATAAGGCTATTTGACACCTTGACACCTATACAGGAGGTCAGACTAAGTCACAAGGACACGACATCATCAGGGACACGAGAAGGAAAAGCGACATTTACTACAGCGGACCAGAGAAACAGTGTCTATATGGTGTAGGCTTTGTTTTTAGAGGTGATTTAAGAATTAGCGGATGGGGTGGTGTACCGTCAACGAGAGAATATGTGCGATACGGCTAAAAGGTACGCACCGCACCGACAGACACATCGAACACCATGACAAAACAACAGCTAGAGATCCTGAAAGATGAGTTCTACGATCAACTGGATGCAGCCATTGCTTCATGTTCCAAGCATTACGCTAAATACATCATTGGTGACTTCAATGCTAAGATTGGAAGGGAAGAGATCTACCAGGGCATTATTGGACAAGCAGCAGGTCCTTCAGAGGGGCCAACATCGATTCTGACGATGTGAAGGTTGAGCTACTTGACACCTTAGCTCGATATAACGTCATCATCAGGGACAAGAGAAGGAGAAGCGACATTTACTACAGCGGACAAGAAAAGCAGGGTCTATATGGTGTAGGCCACATGCTTTCAGGTTCCCGTCATGCTTCTAACGTAATATGGACGCGAGGTACTTCAGAGGAGCGAACCTACTATCTAGTTATAGCAAACATCATATAAAGAATATCCAGAGCGAAGTGTACCAACCAACAGACCCCCAGGGAACTCAAAATCGAAGAGCTGAAATCCGTGGAAACGCATACAGACTTCTACCAACACGGTAACGCGGAAAATGTGCAAATTAAGGTAGCAGCCGAGGATTACTGTATTACGAGGATTACTCCAGCGCATAAATGCGGCAGCGAGGAAGGGGTGACATCAGAAAGTTCTACCAACAATTAAAAAGACAGCGTGAGGGCTATACACCACCAACAACCACCTGTACAGACTCGTTAGACAATAATCCAACAGGAATATCAGCGAGTCAAATATCTGAGGAGGATCCCGATGAACTACAACCGCAGAGATTAAAGCGGTCATATCGAAGTTGAAGAACAACAAAATCTGATGGGATACCAACTGGGCTCATAAAACATGCAGTTTTTATCTCGAGTAAACAAGAAAGTGTCGGAAGCCTTTAACATATCGAGAGGACCAAATATATGAAATCGAGTAGAATACAATACAATACAAACTGACAAGTTTGAATCAGTAAAGGATTTCACATCTCTTTTGGGTCTTCAGTTAACACCCAAAACGACATCACTCAAGAGATCAAAAGGAGAATTATGCGCTTACTAACGTTGTGGTATATGCAGACCCCAGTATCGTAGATAGAGTATACAACTAATTCGGTGGATTGGACATGCACGTCGGATGAAGCCCCACCAAAAAGATGAGCTAGACCCGAAGATTCCCGGCGTCAAGGTCGGCAATATGGTTGCGATGGTTAGATTGCCTTAAAGAAGAGCTTACATCAAAAGGAATCACAAGCTGAACCGCTGAGACCGCAAACCTGAATCTGAATCAACGACATGGTTCAGATAATCATTTGTAGGTAGATGATGTATTCTAAATTTTTTGATTTTACTGTTTATTAGTTATGTAATGATATACATATAATTTATATATTTTCATGTTCGAACAAATCAACTTTCATGAATTCATAAAGCTCACGATCTCACTACATTTTTCTTATATAGTTAAATGTTTCCCTTCGAAGTAAGCCTTCACCAACAATTTTAGTGAAGGAATTTCATTCCGTTCACGTTCTTGGTGTGCTCACCACTTGCTATGAATTTATCCATCAAACCAACATTTGGCTCTATATTAAAAATGGAGTAACATATTCTTTTCGATTTTTGGAGTAGCTCACAACACCGTGATTTTTTACAGACTGATTCCCTAACTGACAAAGAAAGTAAGATTAATTAACCATTATTGTTTGGCACTTTTTGAAAATCCATCTTTGACAAAACGTTATCGAATTTCAATTAAAATTTCCCTTTCACTAAAAATAAAATGTATGAAAAAAAATCCTTGAAAAGAAAACATTTATAACACATGACCTCAAATTCACCCTTCTGGTTGTAGTTGTTCAACCAAAAATGTATGATTTATTTAAAACATGTCAGCCCCATTCAAGTCCTCTGTCCGGTTTGGATTTAACCGAAACTGAAATGAAATGCACAAAATCCACATTCGATTCGATTCGAATGTGTTGTTTTGTATGACTTGCAATTAATTAAAAAATAAAAAGTATTAAGAGTCTGTAGGAGGCGTTTGTGGGAATTGAACTCGCGACTCCCACAAATGAAATCGACGGATAGTGTAGTTCCTTGTCTTGTGTGTGAATATGCTATGTGTATTGTGTAGTGTAGATGTAGGAACACAAAACAGCTCCTTTAGATGGATGGTAGGTGGAACCATATAACCACGGATGAAATTTCACCCTATACTTATAAAGTATTTCTTTGTGCTCTGTTGTTATGAATCATTTCATTCTCTTTTATTTTTTCTCTCAATTGCAGTTGTAATTTCATTGGAATTTCGAAGAAGGAAGTTTAGTGTGTGGGAGCACTTCTTGACCCGACATGTCTTTTGGTTTCTTTTGAAAAGGTATAAGGAAAATATTAATTTAAGCATTTCTCACGTTTAACAATTTCTTTCAGAGTTGGAGAGGAACATTTGTGTGTAAAATTGAAGATGTTTTGGTTTGTAGGTTTTTATAGATTTGTAAAAAAATTCATTTATTGATGTTTTAGCTTTACTAATTTTAAAATAGTAATATTCGCTTCGCATCACTTACAGAATCAAAACTATACCTACAATATATACTCATAATTTTTGTACGGTATTTTTGACTGAAACTAAACTATTTTCTATTTTTGCTAACAATTTCAAGAATATAAAAACCTATTCCTATTTTAAAAGTGTTCAGAAGATTAAATACATTTTTCCTAATTCCTTTCGAAATTCAAAGTAAGAGGGCGCAAGGTAAGAGGTAACTACAAATTGTAATTCAGGTGATTCAAATCTAGGTTGCAAGAGGCTTACGGCAAGCGGACGGACAGACAAAACTAATTAAGGGTATTTAGGAAGCTACATAGTTGAACTTACTAATTAGTTATACGACTTTATTGTACGTGTTTTTCTAGCCGATAACAATTATTTTTTTATGTATGTATTTTGCCCGCATTTGTTTTACCCATACCAATTAAAGTGTAGGAGTTTCTCCTACTTATGTTGGTACTTTTTTTATTAATATTGTGTAAAAATATTAAGTAAGAATTTTCCCGACAGCATTTGAAGTGTAGGAGTTTCTCCTACTTATGTTAGTATTTCTCTTATTACAAAGCGTAGGTATTTTTCCTACTCTCTTGTGTAAGAATATTAAGTAAGAATTTTCCTCATACCATTTGAAGTGTAGGAGTTTCTCCTACTTATGTTGGTATTTTCTTATTAGAAAGCGGAGATATTTTTTCTACTGTAGTGAGTAAAAATAACAAANAAGCAAAAATAATTTTTCCAACTTTTGTAGGAATTTTTCCCACATCATTTCTCTTATTATAAAGCGTATAGGTATTTTTCCTGGGTGTGGTTGTAAGAATTTCTCTACAAATGTAAGTATTCTTCTACATTGATGTAGAAATTTGTAGTATNGAGTAAAAATAACAAAAACGAATTTTTCCCACGTTTGTAGGAATTTTTCCAACATCATTTGAAGGGTCTTTCTCTTATTATAAAGCGTAGATATTTTTCCTGGGTGTGGGTGTTGTAAGAATTTCTCTACAAATGTAAGTATTCTTCTACATTGATGTAGAAATTTGTAGTATTCCAAAGTTTACCTACAGAATATAGGAATACAAAAGAAAACCTTAATTTAAATGTAAAAGTGTTTCCTATTTTTGTGGGAATTTTATTTTATCTACACGTGTTGTAGGTAAAACTCCTCCACTTTTTTGTCCGTGTATAATTGATTTATGTTTTATTTGATTTGTCTATTTTTTGTATGGCATTTACAGTTTGGTGTGCTCAATTGTTAATGTTACCACACATTGAAATTAAGTAGTAAAATGTACTACAACACTTATAGTAGATTTTTGCGTGTAGTAAATGTTACTATATTTAGTAAAAATCTCTCTTTACGTTGTAAAATTTATTATTCCTTTTATTTTGTAGTAAGATTTTCTATTAATAGTAAAATTTCTGGTAATAGTAAAATTTACTACAAAGTAATCAAAATATTATTTAATCAGTATAAATGTCTATTAATAGTAAAAATTACTACTCTTGTGTTAGTAAAATTTACTACTAAATAGTCAAAAAATTTGATTAGTGTTCATTTCTATTAATAGTAAAAATTACTACTTAAGAAATAGCTTAAATTACTACTTAATCTTTAGTTTGTAGTAAAAAAAGACAGTAATAATAACTTCATTTAGTCTACTAATAGTAAAAATAATAATACTAATAGTAAAAACTGCTTTCCTGAATGCTTAAATTCCCATTTTTTATTAAATATTACTGAGCGAAATTTTAGTCTTTCATCAGTCATGAGTTCAAACCCAGATGAGGTTAGTGTTTTTCGTTTTACTACAAATAGTAGTAAATTTTGCATAATATTTGTATAGTAAGTTATATTCTTTTTCAGGCATGAGTTCAAACCTAAGCAATGTCTTTTTGTTTTTACTACAAATAGTAGTAATATTCACAATTAGGTAGTAAATTATACTAGCATACAGGTTCCAGTTGAAATCAAAGCATTAGCATTTTTTGCATGTATGTTTTTGATTGTGACTTCATAATTGTATTCAATTTTATTTCACTGCCTATGGCTATGCACTTTAAGATGTTAGAACTTTGTCGAAGTTATTGCTAAGTGCTCGAGTTCACAGCCTACAACAAACATTGCTGTTCCAGTAATAATTAATAATAACTGGATAAAATAAAAGAAAATTGAATTTTTAATAACAAACTTAAAAAAATTATTTAACACCTATTTCCAGGATCTCCCAACATTTCTTACTTACCGAAAAAAAATTTCAAACAAGTATTTTTTTTAAAATCACACTTCTACACAATAATTCATCAAGAACGGAACGTAAGTATTCAGGTAACGTTATAAAAAAAGATTGTCTTCTTCGAAAGGTGTTAATATTGCCTATGTTAATATCAATAAATACATTTAAAATTTGTAAAAATAAATAAAATAAAAATTAGTAAGAATCTTAACTTCTTTATATGTATTGAATTTGAATTTCTATGGTTTTCTAAAAACTATAAGTAGGTTGTAATTTGATTTGTAATAATTACATTAATGCAAAAAAATCTTCTAGAAAAAAATATTTCCAACAATTTTGAAAAACTGAGCTTTGGCCACTTCTGGAAAAGTTATCTCCACAAAATTGCGAAAAACAGAGTGGCTCTTGAAATTCAAAAAATCTCGGAAAAGCCACTGAACTAAACTGTGAAAAACATAGCTTTGTCTAATCCTGGAAAAAAAACTCTAATCAAAATCGTGAAGAATAAAGCTTTGACTACTTCTGTAAATAGATGCAACCAAAAAATCGTAAAAACTGAGCTATATCAGTTCTTGGATGGAATCTCTCCACAAAGTACTTTACAATACAGTACTTTAAAAATGTATACGGAACTTAGTTTTGCAACCTATATCAGAACCTTTAAAATATAAACAGATCATTGCTCATTTACACATTGAAATCAACTTAAATTGACAATATTCTTGCTCAATTGTGCTAAAAATAGTGTTTTCAGTAAGTTTTGAACTCGTAAACTTAACAAGCTAAATCGTATCATGCATTGCCAAAAGCTAGGTGGCAGAAATGCTAAATCTTGGACTTAAATTGCCTTCCAATGATTCTGCTAATAATTTTTGTCATATTTTTCTAATTGTAATTCGTTTTTTGTTTTTTAACTATTACTTACTAATTACATAAATGTAAGTTCATAATTCCAAATTAATAACATTTTAGCAATAAATCCACTACTTTTAGTAATAAAGTATGAACAAAAAACTGACATTAATTAACTNAGCTAATAACTTTTGTCATATTTTTCTAATTGTAATTAGTCTTTTGTTTTTTAACTATTACTTACTAATTACATAAATGTAAGTTCATAATTCCAAATTAATAACATTTTAGCAATAAATCCACTACTTTTAGTAATAAAGTATGAACAAAAAACTGACATTAATTAACTATAAACTCAAGACTGTNTGCTAATAATTTTTGTCATATTTTTCTAATTGTAATTCGTTTTTTGTTTTTTAACTATTACTTACTAATTACATAAATGTAAGTTCATAATTCCAAATTAATAACATTTTAGCAATAAATCCACTACTTTTAGTAATAAAGTATGAACAAAAAACTGACATTAATTAACTATAAACTCAAGACTGTCAAAAAACCTTTGAGTAAATAAACCTTTTATTAAAATAACAAGTAAACAATGTAAAAGTGAAGAACAAGCGCTCATTCTTGTTCTTTCCACGTAGCATCATCATGATTTTATGCCCACTCCATTAGGAGTTGAAGTTTCACTTTTCATGATCGACCGATAACTCACGTTCCTCTATTTGAGAAGAAGCCAAACGCCATCCAAACCGACCGGTATTGTAAGCCAAGCCAAGTGTGTTTGTTGTCTTGTAGTCTCTTCTTCTTTTATTCGTTGAGGATATTATAAAAACCATAAGAACAATATAAAATATCTTATTTATGAGACCTCCTCAAGAACAATTTCTAAGAAAATTTTCTTATAATTCTTAATTCTCACACGTTGCGCGATCATCGTCGATCGTTTTGGTTGGTCTTGCTCTTGGTACTTGTTAAACGTTTAAATAATATTTTTGTTCGCTGCGAGAGAGATAAACATCTGATGTGATGTAGTTGGTGGAACAGACCAGACATCATATCGTATATATGGGATTGGATTGTTGTTAGACTTGAAGACGCTGGATCGCGTGTATGTTGTGTTCTTGTATAGTAAGTCTTACCACTTGCGAGCAAGAATAGACTTTGCATACCTTTTGATTTCTTGGAGTTGGAGTGCTTTTTGAATAAATTGCCATACATTAGCGAATGGGAAATTTGTTCTCACGCTCTGTGGTTTCTCGTGAATTGGATTGAATCACTGAATAAGTACCACTTAAAGGTCACTCAGCTACTTACACGAGTTGAAAGAGGAGAATCTTGAACTGAAATGTTTCTATAGAAAGTTGCCAACCACAAAAACACTTGATACTTGATTGAACCGACTTGACTTGCCGACGTAATTTGTATTCAACGTTTTATGTGGTTAACCAAAGTGATATTCAAGACTGCTAGAAAGACACCGCGGCAACGGCTGTTTCTTGGTGGATATATGTCGTAAGGACAATCATGAATAAAGAATAAAGTTGTCATAACTGACTGGACGACTTCACTTGGGAGGCTGTTATTATTATACTTGGTGGGGAAGTGCATAATTTCTTTTAATATCACAACGGACGGACAACATTGAAAAGTTGCCGAAAAACCCAGTGCCGACGCCGATTTTGTACTACGCTTTTTAAAATTAAAACTTTCAAAAGGAAATATCGTATTAAATTAAAAAAACATTGCAAGAAGTTTTATTACTAAACGTTAATGTTTGAAATGTTGAATTATTCTCACTTAACTATCTCATTAATGACAANAAAACCCAGTGCCGACGCCGATTTTGTACTACGCTTTTTAAAATTAAAACTTTCAAAAGGAAATATCGTATTAAATTAAAAAAACATTGCAAGAAGTTTTATTACTAAACGTTAATGTTTGAAATGTTGAATTTTTCTCACTTAACCATCTCATTAATGACAACATATTTTCAATAATTTTAGTTTTACACTTATANATTCTCACTTAACTATCTCATTAATGACAAAATATTTTCAATAATTTTAGTTTTACACTTATATTCTATTTTTAAATAAGACTTTATATAAAATTTCAAATTAAGAATATAGGATAGGACTGCTAACCACTGAGGCTTGATTCATGGCCTCAGCCGTTCGAAATTTAATATAGACTCTGTAATGAGTTAGCACAGCTGAAATACGAAAAACCGTACAAAAAATTTTATAGAATTATTATAAGTAGCTTTTATTTAAAAACAAAAAATATTTAACAAAAATAAATAGAATTATATTCATTAAATTTTCAGAAA
>JXPG01018175.1:0-29208 GCA_001015175.1 Megaselia abdita
TCTGAAGTATTTTCGAGAATATTTTTTTTTTTTTTAAAGTTTTACAAACAAATTTTTTTAAACATTTTTTTTTCTATTTTTTATTTATTTTTGGTAAAAATTTGTTTTATTTTATACATTTGTACATTGTAAAATTAACATAACAACAACAAAATTTTAAAATGCAAGAAAACTCTTTATTTAATTTAATAATTATTTCAAAATGATTAGAATTAAAAATATAGATTTTTGTTTTGTTTTTGAAAAATATAAAATAATTTTTTTTTTTAAATATTTTTAAAATGTTTTTGTTTTTTGATAACAAAATTATAAATTTTAAAAAATATGGAATTCATAAAATTTTTAATTAAAAATAAGTATACCTAGATTTTAAAAATATGAATTGAATTATTTATCATTAGATTTAAAAAACATATAAATATCAAGAATAGAAAATATGAAAATATAAATTTAAGAATTTACAATTTAAAATAAAAATTAAATAAAAATGTTTTATTTTAATGTTATGTTTAAAACATAAATTAAGCAATCAAAAATGTTAAATTTAGGAAAAAGACGAAAACCGACTGGAAAGCACAATTCATTATTCGGCTTACACATTTTTTCAGACCGAATATACAGTCGACTTGCAAAATAAGCCCAGTCGAATACGACGACGTCAAGTCGACTTCCCTGCAGCTACGATACAACCTAGCTCCTTAACCCTATGATGTCCCTACAACCCACAACCTTTTTTTTTACTTTCATTCTTTTCTATTAAAACACTTCTAAGGAAAAAACTATTATAAATCCGTGTTCCACCGTTTTTCTCTCTTAAAATACTGACAACCATCGTTTGCAGAAAATCAAGAAGAAGATATAAAACCAAAGCCCCCTCTTTTGTACTATCGGTTAGTTTTACCGATTGCCGATTAAGACAAAATAGCTAGCTCCTTCTCTCTCACTGTGTAAGAAAGAGAGGTCAACACGTAAAGCCGCCATTAAAAATATTGTACTAAAAAATGTTTTAGTTGCCGTCTTGAGAGAAATAATGGAAATCGGATTTTCAATAGCGTTTTTTGATAAAAAATTGTGAAAATATAAAGGAAAAAAAAGGAAAAAATCGCTAGAGACAGAAATTACTCAATTAAAACTCGTAGAAATTAAGGAAAACCTAAAAAATTGGAATTTATTTCCCGTGAAGAAAATTTGGATACAAAAAAAAAAAACTCAACATAAAAAAAAGCCGCAAAGGCAAAACATTTCAAAACAATAGTGTCGTTTTCATATGATAGTGAATGCTTGTGGTTGTTTTCAATGTGATTTCTGTGAAAAATCTCTGGAAAATTTTCTGTGAATTGAAAAGAAAAGAAATTTGTGGTGCCGCGAAACAAAATTGCAAAAAAAATATAGATTGTGTGAGGGCGCGCCAGTCGATCTCACCCCGTGGTGAACTTGAACAACACAACCAATCCCAAACTCACCACAAAGCCATTCTCGTCGCAATTTCTTGAAAAAAATCCGGAGGAGTGAAAAATATGGTTCGCTGGTTATAAAATTCCAAAGTATTCAAAAGAAAAATAAATGATAACATAAATAATAAGTGTAAAACTTAAGGAATTGTTTTAATAAAGAAAGAAAACAAAAATACTTCTTTGTGGAAATTTTGTTAAAAATTGTGAGAAATTTTGTGTTTTCAAAAAAAAATTGTCTGGGAAAATTTCAGCAAAAATATTCTGTGAAGTGTCGAAGCAAGTTCTGTGTAAAAAAAATCAAAGCATAAAATCGCCATTTCTTCTGTTTAGTACTTGTTTTTAGTACTGTGAAAAATTCAAAGAATCATGTTCTGATGGCATCACGTCTCCTGAGACTAAGTCAGTCGGCCTGAATTGACAATGGCTCAACAGCAAACTGAGAACTTGAATGACGTGGGCGGAGGAGGTGGGGGAGGAGGACAACAAAGTGTCGAAGACAAGAAAAACCTTCAGAATGGAACCGATGGTACAAAATCACCGGCAATGAACGAAAAGATTAAATCCCCTCCACCAAACAATGGAAACGATGGTAGTCAACAGCCACCCATGACACATCAACCTATGCCACCACATCATCCACCACCGCATCCTTCTCACCATCCATATGACCAATCAATGTATGGCCCGCCACCTCCCCACGGTGGCCCTCCACACGGACAACATCATCCGCCAACAAACGATAAAGATGAAATGAATCACATGTACGGTCACGGTCATCCTCCACCACCACCTGGACACCCTCACCATTACGGGAGATACCATCACGATCCCAATATGGATCACTACCGCTACGCTCATCCTCAGATGCCGGTACCAGGAGGGAAACCTGGCGGGGGTGTCCCACCTCCAGGTGTCATTGGTTCGCCTAGTCGTCCACCACCACAGCAACAACAACGATACATACCGGGGCAGACACCGCAAGGACCGACACCAACTCTCAACTCTCTGTTGCAATCTCATGGACCTTCCTCTCAGCAGCAGCAGCAACCGCCGCCACCACCACAGCAACAACATCGATATTCTAACAACTATGACCCTCCGCCACCGGGAGGCCCTCAACAACAGCCACAACAACAACCTTTACCGCCAACTTCGCAGTCATCTCAAAACCAACAGCCTCCGTCACAACATCAGCCTCCTCCACCTGGACCATACGGAGGACCCCAACAAGGATGGGCTCCACCACCCAGACCATACAGTCCACAAATGGGACCCTCGCAGCAGTATCGAACGCCGCCTCCGGTGAGTTTTTGAAATTATATTTTTTTTTCGTAAATTTTTGAAAAATGTCTGTCCGTAAACTTTTTTATTACTCTATTTTTAAAAATTTAAAAAGTGGTTGAGGTTTTGTTGGAGTTTTGTGATTTTTAAGGGATTTTTGAAGGATTTTTATGAAAGAACATTTTCAAAGATTTTGTTTGGCTATATCTAAGAAACAGTACAATTTTGAATGCATAAAAAGGTGGTTTAGGTTTTGTTAGAACTTTTGATTTTTGTTATTTTGAAAGGAATTTTATGATTTTATTAAGGTACATTTTAAAAGATTTTATAAAGGTATATTTAAAACAAAAACTGGTTTTGGAATTTTGTTTACAAAGATTTCGGCTTTTAAAATCATTTCGTATTTTTTTAAATATCGATATTATTTTTTTACATTTTTCTGGTGGTTTAAAATTAGAAAATATAAATTTGGAATTATTATTCAGAGTTTAAAATAAAGGGTTTCATTTTTGTTGAGTCCAAAATAAGGAAATAATTTGATTTTGTATTATAAAATCATGACATAGCCTTCAAAATGATAAAAACAAATTATAAAATCAGAAAATTCTTACAAAATCCTAACAAAATCATCCAAAATCATTTAAAATCCAAGCAAAGCCAAAATCTGACAAAACATTTAAATTCAGGAAAATGTTAGAAAACCACATTTATAATATCATTTTACAAATCAATTAATCGAGGGACAGTCCGTTCCTCAGAATGGTGTTCGAGCTTTTCTAAAACCCAAAATTCTTCCAAGGGATTTAGTAAAACATGGGATTTCATAAGTAATGTTCAAAATTTAAAACAAAAGCTTTAGGGATTTTGTAATACATTTAAACTTATTTTTTTAGAACAATATTTCTATTTTAAAAAAATGGAAAACAAAACCAATCTTAAATTGTTGTCTTAATTAAAATAGTTTTAACTTTTTTCTATTCAATTATCTGAATCTGAATTTAGTGCGTAAAATTCAACAAAGCAAAAAAGTTGAGAATCACTCTTAAGAAAACAATTCAAAACTTTAAAAATAAATTTAAAATTATAAAGAATTTTAAAAAGATGTAAAAAAATAAAAATATTAAATGAGAACGNTTTTTTTAAAAAAATGTAAAAAAATAAAAATATTAAATGAGAACGGTGGACATTGAACCAACCTCCTCTTTACTCTAAAGTCTAATATTATTCATAAAAGTTAAGTTTTTTTTTTAAGTTTTTATGAATTTTATTGTATCTGAATTCGCTATATTCATAAATTTCGGAATTTATTATTTTTATTGAACATTCTCTAAAAAAAAAATATAAAAAAAACAAGGATTTTCTAAATATTTTAAATTTTGTAGGGTTTATGACGAGATTTTGTAAATAGTCTTGGAATTTTCAAGAAGAATTTGAATTCTTATAATAGTATTAAAACTTATAATTTCAAAAAATTCATATAAATGCATTGTTTGAGTTTTTATGAATTTAAAAATATCTGATTTTGTAAAACTTATGGGATTTCATAAATAATGTTAGGGATTTAAAACCAAAACTGTTGGGATTTTGTAATAAATTTAAACTTATTTTTCTAAAAAGCTATTTCTATTAAAACAAAAAAAAATTAAAACAAAACAAATCTTTAATTTTTGTGTTAATTAAAACCATACCTATCAAATTTTTATTACATTTAATATATTCTTTGTACACTCAAAATAACAAAAATCTGAATTTAGTGCGTAAAATTAAGCCAATCAAAAATCAATCTTAAGAACAACATTAAAAACCTTAAAATAAAATTTAATTAAAAAGCAAAAAAAAAAACAAAAAAAAAATTAATGAGAACGATGGTCTTTGAACCAACAACATTTTTTTGGGAGTCTAATATTATATTACTTAAATTAAATCGACTTAAATTCATAAAAATGCATTGTTTGAGTTTTTATGAATTTTAAAATATTTGAATTCACTAAGATCTGTTCTTCAACTGTTTTTCTTTTTAGAAAAAATAAATATGATTTTGGTATATTTTCTAAATATTTTACATTTGTAGGGAAATATTTTGTAAGATGTTGAGGGATTTTGAAAGTTTATAACATGATTTTGTAAAAAGCCTTGGGATTTTCAAGAAGTCTTTTTATTTTGTTGATGGTCAAAATTCTAGAAAAACAAACATGTAAATTTTGAAAGCCAAAAACTTTAACAAGATCAAAAATCTTTAAAAAATCATAACAAAATAATTTAAAAATCCTAACAAAATCATCTAAGAAGCAAACATTTTAAAAAATATTGTTACAAAATCTTTTATATAATTTTGGAAAGATGTTTTTATTTTTACTCCCCTCTAAAAACAAGCTAATGCAATTCATATTGTTTGAGACTTGCTTAAATGGGATTTCATAGATAATGTTAGAGATTTAAAAAAAACAGAGATTTCATAACACTATTTCTATTTTAAAATAGTTTTAATTTTTTTCTATTAAACAAAATTTTAAATACACTAAATAATGTACTCATGATAAAAAATCTGAATTTGGTGCCTAAAATTAAACCAAACCAAAATTTTGCGTTGCTTGAGTTGAGTTTTTATGAATTTTAGAATATCAGAATTCGCTAAAATCATAAACTTCTGAATTTGTTGTTCATAAAAAGTGAAAAATATTTTCAACAGTTTTTTTTTTAATATAAATAAGGTTTTCTATTGCATTTTATAAGTTTATTTATTATTTATTTATTTTTAAGAAGTCTTTCAATTATAGTTTTGGGATTTTGTAATTTAAAAAAATTATAAAAATGCCTTGTTTGATTTTTTATGAATTTTAAAATATCTGAATTTACTAAAATCCTAAATTTCTGAATTTGTTATTCATTAAAAGTGAATTATTTTCTTTTTAGTGATTTGTATTGATTTGAAAGAATTTTCAACTGATTTTTTTTTTTAGAAAATATAAATAAGTAATTAATTTTTAAATGTTCTAAAGAGAAAGTAAAAATCAAATTAAATTTTCTAGTTAAATATTTAAATACTGGGATTTTCAAGAAGTCTTTCAATTCTTTTAATAGTTTTGGGTTTTTGTAATTTTTCAGGGATTTCTAGATGATATGTCAGATTTCTTAATTAAAAATCCCAGTGGTTTGCAACTAAATCAAAATCCTAACAAAACAAAAATTTTAAAACCACAAACTTGTACATATTTGGTCTAAATCTTTACAAAAAGCTTCATAATCCTTACAAATTCATTTCAAATTCTTACAAAATCATTTAAGAAATCCCAACAAACTAATCTAAGATTCAAAAGCCCTTACAATATTGTTCAAAAATCTTGTACACAATTTCTGAAAGATGTTTAGCTCGACTTAAAACTAGGCTTAAAGCCATACATTTCAAAGAAACATACAAAAATTCCCTAGGTCTCATTGAGATCTTTAGAGCTCTTCTTTTCTATGAGGCCTTTTAAACACTGAAAAAAAAAACTCTTTTTGTTTAAAAATTAAAATAAAGATGTTTTTTTATAATCACGTTCTTAAAACACTTCAAATTTTTTGAAAATTTGTATTAGAAAGACACTTTTTTGAAAAAAGTATGTTAAAACATTAAAGAGCAGAATTCTTGATTTTGTTTTCAAATAATAATGATAATTATTACAATTTGAAAATAGTTTTAAATTAGATATAATTTTTTATATTTAAATAATGTGAATTAATGAGATATTTAAGATTAAAATCTAAAGAAACCTTTTCAGATATATTTTGAAAATATATTTAGAATATTTGAAAAGTTAAAATAAAATACTTTAAGGTCTTGAATTAAAAAGCCAAAAAAAAATCAGTAATATTTCAAATAGTGGGAATTCTATTGAATTAAAATATTTTATTTCTTTAAAAAAAATTAAAAGTATAATACAAATTATTACTTGTAAAATTTTCAAAAAATATTTTCAGTGATTTGTATGAATTCTATTGAATCAAAATATTTTATTTCTTTAAAAGAAATTAAAAGTATATTAAAATTATTTCTTGTAAAATCAATTTTTTCAATTTTCAAAATAATTTAAATTGAACAGTATAAATAAAGTTCAATAACAAAGTTTAAAAAGGAATTATATTTAAAACAATATATAAACCATACAAAAACAATCCTTCCTTAAATAAATTCAAAGATAAATATTAAAAATGTACAGGATTTTTTTGTTTACAACACACATAATTTTTAAAGTCATTCAGATCCAGTTTAAATTTTTTATCACTAAATTACTTTTAGTTTTAACACAAAA
Organism: Megaselia abdita; assembly: GCA_001015175.1. Lineage (NCBI taxonomy): Eukaryota > Metazoa > Arthropoda > Insecta > Diptera > Phoridae > Megaselia > Megaselia abdita. Next base: position 7,028 of record JXPG01018175.1, read on the forward strand.
NCTAAATCACTAAATCACTAAATTACTTTTAGTTTTAACACAAANCACAAAAATTATTTTTAAAATTAATCAGATTTTGTTTAAAACGAAAATACCATTAAGATCAAAATATTGTTGGAATTCCCATCTCTAAATTCAAATTCAATTTTAAAAATTTGTATAATTTGAAAAGTTTTACAAAGAGGGATATTCTTGGAATTTTTTAAAATGTTTACTTTCTACTTTTATAAGAAACCTGTAAAATGCATCAACAAATTGCAGTAAAATACAATAAAAATGTGAATATTTTACTTAATAATGTTTCTTAACATAGGAATTTTTAAAATTTGTTTAAAGGGTTTGTAGGGTTTCTTAAACTTTAGGTCCTAAATTCTATGAACATGCATTGATTCTTGATTTTTGAGGATTTCTTAGAAATTGTAGAATTTCAGAAAAAAAAATATCTTGTTTTCTTAAAATTCTTTCTATCATTTATTTTGAAATATCCTATCAAAGCTCTCCTTCGATGACGAACTTAATGCTTTTCATAATTATTGACAACAAATACATACGAATTTTTATTTTCAAAAGTAAAGGACTTGTTCTATGAATTTTGATTCAAGATTATACTTTTATTTTTTCGAATAGATATAAATAAATTCACTTTCAAAGCCGAGGAAATTGTTGCCAGATTTAATAAAACAAAAAATACTTCCTAGGGATTGTTTTTGGATCTTATAAATTATTACCAGGATTTAGGCAGTATTAGACTTATGGGATTTCATAAATAATGTAAGGAAATTTTAAACTTTTTAGTTTAAGTACTTGATCTTATTACTTTTTTATATTAATCTTAATATAATTTTAACGAAATTAACGAAACATTAAAAAAAATGCTGAGAAACAAATTTATATTGATATATTAATAAAAAAATTTATTGGGCGGTATTCAGCAAGAATCATAATATTCTAAGATTACATTAATATTTCACTTTTGCCTTTATATTAAATTCAAAGCAAACTTCTGAATATGACTCCTAATATAATGATTTTTTTATATTTCTAAAAAGTAATAATCCTAATAAATAAATATTTCTTGGAAAATTAAAATATTTTATGAAATAAAGTGTGTACATTTTCTTAAGTTTAGGAATGATACCTAACGAATAATATTATTATAATGATGTTATTTAAAGTCAAAGTAAAGAGAAAATAAAAGCAAGAATTTAAAATTTGTAGTGAAAGATTTTGTTAGAAATTGAGGGATTTTGTAAGTTTATGGTGGGATTTGGTGGATTCTTAAGCAGTCCTTGGATTTTGCAAATAGTCCTGGGATTTTGTAATTTTTCAGGGATTTTGAAAGGATATCTTAACATGATGTGTCAGATTTCCTTATTTAAAATCCAAGTATAGACAAACAATAGATAGGAACATTTTCAGAGTCTAATATTTTCCACTGAAACGAAACACCCTTCCATTCTAAAATCAGATTTTGATTCTTTCCCGGTCTCTTCCCATCGAAATATCAGAATAATTTTTATGCAGACTTATTTTTTTTTCAAACATAGTATAGGTTTTAAGTCAGTCAGCGATTTAAAGTATTCGTACTTAAGATAGCTAGGCCGGGACAAGTACACATATCATGACTTGAGCTCAATTCAGTGGATGTGGTTTCACATGTTTTCCCATAGGATAGAAGCATAACTATGAAGGTAGAAAGTTTAAAACCATTAAGTGTATGTGCTATAAAAGAGGAACTACAGCGCTATTTAGAAAACATAACTAGCTCAATTTTATTCGGACTGAAGTCCCTTAGAGCATAAGCCACTTTTATACAGACTAGAACCCAACCTTATAATCGGCTGATAATTCATCTCTTAGGAGTTCCTCTGCATACTTGTTTTTTGGAAGTATTTATTCCTATGGTAGACTTTATTATTCTAGATCCGAGCATCAAGCACAGTCTAAGGTATTCATACCAAGGACCAACTTTCATAAAGATTCCGTTTTTATACTCCATGCTCCTTCTATTTTGAGGAAAGCGGCCATGCCAGAGTACACTGATTACAAAATATTGAGGATTCAGTGTCTACGGATTTTCCTTTCATATATTTCATATGTTGAGATTAAATCAGTAGTTGAAAGAGATCTCATGTGAGTATCTATAAATTGTGTCGGTTACACAATTCTTCAAATTGAAATAGAATTGCTCTTAAGAACAAAATTAACAAAACCGAGTCAAATACCTTCGAACGAAATTTTGAAATCGAAAAACCAAAACATCAAATGTTACGCTGAAGTAGAATTTATCATAATTTTTGATTGTGATTTGAAAACAAAAATCCTTCACTGGATTTCTTTAAAAAAAATCTTCCTTGGTATTCCTTCTGAATTCTCAACATTTTTCGGCAAAGCACATCTTCTGAAGTCTAGTGAACATTTTCTTCACCTCCTCAGTTCAAGTGATGAAAACTATTACTACAATCAATAATGCCACGCAAAACATTTTTTTTCATCCACAGGAAAATGTATGTTGTAACCTGTAGAATTTGTAACAGATTTCCCTTTACGTGCGACAAAATGATGTACGTGTTTTTTACCTGACAATGCAAATTTAGAAAAAAAAAAGTATTTGCAAAGAACTAATCCGTGTCATAAACTATGGTGTTTGTGAATGGTTTTCGTTTAAAGGATTACTATCCGTTTTTTTGAGCTTACTTTATTTAGTGAATTTGATTTTTGTTAGATTTTGTCGAGGTTAATTATTTTGTGATGTGGTTAGAATTACAACTACGTATCGATGAAGAAAGAATCCATTGAGTTTTTATATGTGATTTCTAAGATTTTTTTGAAATGCCACCCAAGGAGCTAAAGGGTATTCGAAGGCTCTATTACTTTTAGATGTATGCAATACCTCTTCAAGCATTCTAAAAACATACTTGAAGAAGTATTTCATGACGTCTTTTTTCTTCCTAATTTCTTTAATTCTTCGTAGAAAGGTTTTGGTAGAAGAATTAAACTCCTTATGCATTAAACTCTAATAAATAGTTTACAGACTTTTATTTTTTGTTAAACTTACAGCAGCCAAACCTGTCAGAAACCAAAACATAAAAAGTAAACAAGATAAAAACAAAACAATCTAATTATAGTCTTCAAGAATTAGGTGAAATACAATTCATTACCCTCAAAAGATGACGGTGAAGTGACGTAGTGTTCTTTACTCAACAGACCTTTACAAGAGAGAAAAACTGTTCTGTTCTTATCGCTTAATATATACAATGAAATGTGAACTTGACTGTTGGATTAATACTTGCATATTACGTGATTTCTATTTTCAAAAGACACTCAATTCTAAATAATCCGATGTAAATGTTTAATCTAATTTTCTTGTTTGCTTAACTGACGAACCAATCAATCCGCTCAACCAACCAACACTACAACCACGTGTAATTAGTTAGAACAACCGGCTTTTTGTTTGATTTGCGCGCCAATCTCTCTTCTATTTATAAATACGTTATTTTTCGCATTTATCTCGGTAGTTAGTTTTTTTTTGTATAAATGAGATGAAAATGAAATGCAGTTCTGTTGGTCTCGACGTACGATGCATATGATGATTTTCATCATTATCTGATGATGACAAGTGACTCATTACTCAACATATAGATTGTGAAAACTGGAAAATAAGGTTATTAAACTGTTTTTCCCTCTCGATTCAGTTTATCATGAGCTTTTTTTGTTGGTTTGTGATGTTTTTGCGACAGGTTGGATGAAGTTTTGATAGGGTGGATAATGGGTTTTTTAATAACATGTTTTATTTTTATATTTTTATTTTTTCAGTTTAAATTGACTTTTTTTTACTATTGTCGATATTTTTTGGGCTTCCTTAGTGCAGAGGATTGAACAGTATGAAACTGACGTAAATTGAATTCATGATGAAAACAAGGTTTTTTTGTTTAAATTGGATCTTTCACAAACAACAAATAGATTTTAAATATACTATTATTATATTTTTTTTTTTAAATTTGAGTGAAATAATCACTCTAGAATACTTAGTTACTTTAACAGCTCACAACTCTTTCAGTGTTTTAGGTCTCTCCATTCGTCCCTATTCTTTGCTTTTTTCCTCCATGTCGATTTCAATAATTCTTAGAACAAGCCCTTCAAAAATCAATAGTCTCTCACAGTCTANAATAATTCTTAGAACAAGCCCTTCAACAATCAATAGTCTCTCACAGTCTACCCTTGTCAACTCGCACGATTTTGATACATACATAACTATTGGGAGGATGAGAGTGTTGTAAATTTGTATCTTTGTACTTCCATTTAGCTGTTTTGAACGAAGAAGTTGGTTAAGACCTTACAAACATCGACTTCCTATTACTATTCTTCGAAATATCTTTTCTAAAGTGTCTAGAGAGGTTTACTGAACTTCCAAGAAACTCCTTTACCACTTCAAAGTCATTAGTACCAATAGTTACGTTTTGACCAAGATTTCAAGCGCTTTCATTTCTTGTTGCTAGCATGTACTTTGTTTTGTATACATTCACTTTTAATCCCATGATTCCTGCCGCCTTCTCAATCCCTAAAAAACTATGTTCCACAAAAAAAACTACATCGACAATCCTTCTACCAATAATGTCAATGTCAGCATAGCCCAGTATTTTAGTACTTTTATTGTAGATGCAACCTTTCTCTTGATGGGTCTTAAAGTCACTGTGGAAACCTCTTGCAAATTATGTAGAGAGTTGATCTACCTTCAAGAGGAATCAGTACATTTTCGCTGCATGTCAGAGCGGGAAAGTATCCTGACTGAAATAGTTATTTCTCTGTAATGTAAAATCAAAAACGAGAAAGAATCTTTTAAGACAGTCAACTACATTTTAAACGCTTTGAATGATTCTTTAAATATCGAGAATTTGTATTGTGAATGTGATTCCGAAACTTGTCTGTTCTCTGTTCCAGCTCGTAATTTTCGAAGAACTACAAAAAAAAACTCCCCGAATACAAAAAAGGGGAAAATGAGAGTCCGAGATCTAATCCTGTACATAGACGGGTTGCTGCTTCCTGTTCCCTTCCCTCTTGGCAGCAAGTTTCTGGTATTTAGTTTAACAACAAGAAAACGCTTAACAACAATTCACTTGCNAAACTATGTCTGTTCTCTGTTCCAGCTCGTAATTTTCNGTTATTTCTCTGTAATGTAAAATCAAAAACGAGAAAGAATCTTTTAAGACAGTCAACTACATTTTAAACGCTTTGAATGATTCTTTAAATATCGAGAATTTGTATTGTGAATGTGATTCCGAAACTTGTCTGTTCTCTGTTCCAGCTCGTAATTTTCGAAGAACTACAAAAAAAAACTCCCCGAATACAAAAAAGGGGAAAATGAGAGTCCGAGATCTAATCCTGTACATAGACGGGTTGCTGCTTCCTGTTCCCTTCCCTCTTGGCAGCAAGTTTCTGGTATTTAGTTTAACAACAAGAAAACGCTTAACAACAATTCACTTGCAATCAACATCTTCTTCCCTTCATTTGTCTATAAAATTCGTCATTACATTATCGTCATCAAGAATCATGAACACTTCTGAGGACTTATGTGGAATTACATAATTCTCTCAAGACTCGGTGCAGACGTTACCGATGCACAAGTCCAAGTGTATATAAAGCAAAAGATACCATCAGCCGTAAATTTTAACGTCAGTAAAATGCTCTTTAGAAGACCAGCTCAATATTCTAAATTTAAATTGTCATCAAAGAGGATTTGAATTAGAGGAAATTCCTGGCCGGCGCGGCGCATACTGTTGTGAATGAATTCAGACATTTTGTAAGACCTTCAAGGACGTACATCAATCTTCAGTAACAGCTAATGTCAATCTTCAATCCTCGCAACCAATTTTAAGTAGTTCAAATTCTAAATTAATGAACATCATGTCCAAATGCAGTTGGGTATTCATATTATTCATACAAATGCCCAAAGTCTATATGCACACATCAATGATGAAGGCAGTGTAGATGTCTTTCTTGTCTGTGAAACTTGGTTGAACTCTTTTTACTCAAATGCAATGGTGTCTTTTGATGGATATAAGATTGTACTGTTCTAGTTTAGAAAAGTTTTTCGATTAAATTCCACATTCAGCTGATAAATACAAGAAAATTGTGATTGGAGGAGACTTTAAAATTAATCTCCTTGACGAAAGTACAACTGTGAATAGTTTTGTGAATGTATCAATGCCAACTCACTTTCAGGATCGCCCTTCACTTCTTGATCACCCCTTAGTTGCAGATAAGTCATCAGTGCCGCAATATCAACAGATGTTCGCACTAGAGTACTCAAAGCACGATCTCCTCTTTCTCATTTACACTTTTTCGAGTCAACAACTAAAGCCGTCAACTTTTACATACAGAAATTTCAAAAATATATTGACGACGTTGTTTTTTGAGTTCTCGATAACTTCCGCGATGGTAGGTGCTAGATTTAAGCCATTTAGCATGAGCCTCGTTCTTTGCAACAAGCGCTTCTTCGAAAACTGCGATGATCCAAGGTTTCCTGTGTTTTGGTGGCGTTTTTCCTAGCACTTGTGAAGCAATCTTGTTGATTGATTCAGAAACTTATGATTCCAGTGCTCTTCTGTTGACAAAGACATGGGATTTATTTGATCAAGAGTATTGCTAAGCTTACTACTATACTCATTGCTATGATGGCCTGTTTCAGAGCTACGATGTTGTGTTTCTAGAATGTGTTAGATATTATTTTGCTCTTACTAGAAATCTTTGCTCTAAATTTAGCCCTGACAAAGAAATTATCCGAGCATATTTCAGCGCCTCTCACTGACCGGACATCCAAAATACTTAATGAGTATCGTTCATATTTACTATGTGCTTTGCATATTCATTGTATTGTATTTCTACCTGTTTTTGAATGTATGTAGTTCATATTCCTCAAAATGATCAATACTGAAAAACAATATCCTTTTGACGAAATATTTTGTTTGCCATCGTTTCATCTACGTTTCTGAAACCATCGTTTTTCTTGTTATACAGTGGAATGAACTGTCTTCATATAATACCAGTTAAAGTCTCTAACAATAAAATATTATTATTAAAAAACAAAAAAATGAGTGTCCCTAACTAAAAAAGCCTTATTATGCGTCAGCAATCAACAAGCAACATTGATTAACAATTCGATTGGTATATGACAATTATTTTTAATTAGTTGTTTTTGTTTGCCGTTTTTTTTGTGAATCCCACATATAACTAATGAGTTATTGAAATGTACATAAAAATATCTCTTTAAAAAATGTTTACCATCAAAAACCTAACATTTCCAAAAATCAAGCAAATCTATAAGAAACAAAACTTTCTGACCTTTCTCAAATATATATAAAAAAAAACCTCTGTCAATTAATAATAACATAAAACCTTCAGACTAGACGTTAGACAATAAGACAAACCCTCATTGACACAAATTCATAACAGCCGTCATGAAAACATTTCCATATAATCAAATCCATGAAGAAGAAGAACAGCAACAGAAAAAATAAACCATCCTAATCCCCGATCCCACACAAGAAATAAAAAATTATGTAATGGCATAATAACCCCAACAAAACAACCAACAGCAAACCAAGACATGGGGTAGGAAGCCGGAACTTTCAGAAGGTGGAGAAGAAAGCAAGCAAAGCAGCAGAAAAATGTATATATATATAAAAAAAAATCCACTTATCACCATTTCGACCTTGAACCACATTTACACAGCAGATGTACGATAAAAGAAATAATAATAAAAAAAAAGTGTTTTACAAAACCAGCAAAGGAGGCAGAAGTAGTAGTGGTAGCAGAATCGAGTATCATACCATCCAACGAACCAACCAACCAGCAACAAACGCAGCAATAAAACCGGAAGTAAAGGAGAGAAAAATGTGTCTACCCAAAAAGGATCATTCATCATTGTTTAATTGCTTGAATAGAATGGAGGACAACGGACGACGACGTAGCGGAGCAGGTACAACAACAAACAACGAAATATGCGAAACGAGAACAATGAATGGAATTGAAAAGGCCAAAAGAGGAAATAAAGGAATGTAACTTGGTTCGATGGATTGTTGGATAAGGTTGTTCGTTCACAAATGACTACGATTGACTGGTTCACTGACTACTACGGCTACCGCTAGAGTCATCCATGAATTAATAACATATCTTTCTTTCACAACATTCTACAACTCATGTTGGGATTTATATGTAAAATGCAAATAACTATTGTAGGGTTGTCAGACTGCTAGGTTTACTTTCGAGTGTTGCTTACATTCTTGATTAAGTTTCGGTATCAGACTATGAAATAGATTTTCAATTTACAGATTGTTAAACTTCAGGAGTACTCAAGGTAGTCATCTCAGACGTTTAGATGCCAGTAAATGTGAGGAACCCAAATGTTTATAGAAAAAAGCCTCCAGAATACTTGGTAGAATATCAGTTTCCCACACCAGAATTCCCAGGTTCGACAGCCACCCCTTAAATAGTTCAAGAATAATTGCTAATTGGAAGTTGTGTTGCAAAGTAGTTGTAAATAAAAATATAAATGCCGTCCATAGCATTCGAACCTAGAAAAAAAAGTAGAATTGAGACCAAACTCGCAGTTGGTAGCTCCAATATGGCGCCTTTGAAATCTCCATCCAGAGAGTTTAAAGGGATATAGCATTGATCCAGGATCCATATCTATAAGATCGTTTCGCATGTGCTCGGTTTCATAAAACACGGGAGTAAAGAGTTTAAGTGTTCGATCGTTTCCCGTTACTTATATATATATATAAAATTTGTTGCCAGATTTTAGAGTACGCATCGCCNGAATTGAGACCAAACTCGCAGTTGGTAGCTCCAATATGGCGCCTTTGAAATCTCCATCCAGAGAGTTTAAAGGGATATAGCATTGATCCAGGATCCATATCTATAAGATCGTTTCGCATGTGCTCGGTTTCATAAAACACGGGAGTAAAGAGTTTAAGTGTTCGATCGTTTCCCGTTACTTATATATATATATAAAATTTGTTGCCAGATTTTAGAGTACGCATCGCCGTATTAACAAACCCAAATTGGCCGTACAAAAGCGTTTTGTTCAGTTTGAGTTAAGTAATTTGCCCTCACACAATCCTCTTATCCTTCGCACATATTTGAGTAGATTAAATTTAGTTAATTAAAAACATTTGTACATACTTTACATGTACAAAATATAGTTCAAAGAGAAAAATAGGGGTTCCTGAAATATCTTCAACACCAATACTACTACAATTGAAATCAACTGTCTTAGTATATGTTAAAAGCTTTTATCTGATTCCAATATATCCTAGCGAAATCATCAGTCTACAAATTTAACTCACACTCAGAAAACAGATTGACAGCAGAATCACATCAACATATTTCTTCATCAAAAAACATTTTCAGATTTACAAATTCTTTGAAAAGAATACTTTAAGAAACATGAAATCGTTCTCCCAGGCAACCAAATCCTTTCTTTAAGAAATATTTTAAAAGAAATCAGAGTTCGTAAAGATTTTTTTTTTAATATTTTAAATATTCTTTAAGAAGTCTAAAAGATTTCTTGAAATATTATTTTGAACGTCTGAAGTTATCTAGTATAATTATTTCAGAAAATAATAATATGTACGATTTTATTTCATGGAAACGATGAGGATTGAACTCAGAATTGTCAGAGTGGAANGTATACGATATGTACTCAGAATTGTCAGAGTGGAAATATGTAGTNTCTACACAATAAATGTGTGCTCAGAATAATGCGTATGGTACATATTTGAATGACTGTAGTACACATTTAATACCTGCTTTACATATTCATAATGTATTGTACTTCTACATATTTTTGAATGTGTTTAATACATATTCCTTGTGTATGTTACATACTTCAAAGTGTAAAACACAGATTAAGAAAAAGCTATTTTTTTCTTTCATTAAAAATACCAATAACTAAATAAATGGAATGCATCCTTGATCCATCAGTAATACCCCACTGTAAACCCTGGCAGACCTGACGTCAAATCCAATCACACACAACAGAACACTAAAAGGAAAAGAAATGAATGCGATGACGACTATTTTTTGTACTTCCATCTCAGTGGCTTCTTTTCCGCCTTTTCGCACTTTCTCGTGGTGTTGTTCAAAGAGGGAGGAAGGATTCGTCTCCTTTGAAAAAAAAGCTGAATGTAAAATTTCAAAGTAGATCACAGTTATTTCTGTGGAAAAGTGAAAACTGCATGTGAAAACATCGCGCAGTACAATGGCCTTTTTTGTTTGCTTTTTCCGTTCTTGGAGTTGTTTCTTTGTAGTTGTGTTTTCTGAACATGAATGACATTGAAATCATTGAAAGTTTAGGAAAAAGTATGCGACGGCAAATTTCTTTTTTTATTTTATGTGGTGGATGCTTAAGGTTAAGGACCTTCTATGGGGATGTCGTGACAATAGACATATGTTTGTGTCTGGAGGAAGTTTTTTCTTTTTATTTTATTTTAAGAAAGGAGTTGATTGAATTTTGTTTGTTTTGGTTGAGCACTAGACTGCTAGGTTCGAAACCGGTCACTGCCATTTACATTTTTTAGAGGCACTTTTGATTGGAAGACTTGGTTTCGCTTCTTTTATTCTTAAATGTTATTTGCCTGGTTTGTCTTATATGAAAACATTCTGAAAATCAGACCGACGGCTTTTGTTACTCTTTCATGAACAAAAAATTTATGAATATTTCCACAAGAAAAATGCATAGATAGATATAGAAGACAAAATTATAAAATTCTCTACATTAATCTTTTCATTTGCTAAAAACAACTGTGCACAAATTATTCTCAAGCTCCCTTCATTAATGGAAAGAAACAAGAACATTTAAAAACATTTCGTCCAAACTCAAAGCAAAAATTACAATTATTCTCTTCATACTTCAACTTTTAAGATAATTTTCTAAGTAAACAAATCAGCTAGCTATCTGACTCCACCGACTTACTAAGCAAACTAACTAAATGAACCAGCTACAACAAATACATTCCCAAAAATAGGAAAGTGTATATATAAAAGTCAAGTTAGTGATTTCTCTTTCATCTCACCTAACTTCATGGATTTCTATCTATTCATCTATCTATGTTTCCACTCCAACTACAAATGCATCAGCATCACATAATCTGTTTCTGTGTTGTGTACTTTACTCTTGGCTCTCTGTCCTACTACAGTACAGTGATGACTCTGCTTGCTCGATGGCTGACTGACTACTCTACCTGGATACTTCTATGGCATACCATGCTATGCCAGTCAAGTCAGCAGCGAACGACGAAGGATGTTAATTGAATAGGTAGATATAGATTGAACTTTCATAACCCTAGTCGGTTGGTTAGTTGGTGGAGGAAAAAAGTGCATTGGATAGATATAGAATATAGATGGAGTGATGAATATAGATGAATACTACAAAAGAATGGAGAACAGAGAGAATTTTTCAGTTTTCAATTTTATTGAGATGAAAAATAGTAAGTCAATTATATAAATTTTATATGCTGAATGGATTCCATTCAATGAATAAATGAATTGAATGTATATCTCATTTTTTGTTCGTGTGTTTATAGAGAAATCTATAGACGATGGGTATCGATTTAAATGGAATGAATTTTCAATCGTATAGAATTATAGTACACTTTGTGTAGGTTTTTTGTTCAGGTGAAAATTCCCATTGAATTTCATATTTTTGGAATTACTTTTCAAGGGTTTTTATTGAATATTTTTATGATTTTATTCTGAGTGGTATACAATGAAGGTAATTGATGAAGCTGGGGAAACTTTTATTTGTCGTCCTCTTTTTTTGTAAATTCAAATTAATTATTCCAATTTTTTGTTTGGTAAAACTGAAAATATCATATATTTTAAGGTAAAATTCATTCATATATTTCGTTTGATGAATATTCTACACTCGAAATATATGTTACACTTTTTAATTATTAGGAAAATATTTTTTTTTTTGCTTAGTACATATTCTGTTCATGCAACACATATTTTTATTTAATTGTTTTAATTGTTGTCAACATTCGACATATTTCAGTTATTAACTTACACACTGAAATATGTAGTCTACACAATAAATGTGTATGGTATATATTTATTTATGAAGAAAACCGATTAAATAATTTTTTATCAAAAAAATCTGAGATGTAAGAATTGTATTAAGGCTTCTATTAGTAACATGAAAATCTTTAGGAAAAATAAGAACCTGCAACACAATCGTGAAAAACAAAAAAATTACAAAAAATTACCACTAAAAGGAAACCAGTATTGATACCAAGGAAATTATGTGGATCATGAAANTTTACAAAAAATGACCACTAAAAGGAAACAAGGAAATTATGTGGATCATGAAAGTGAGGTGCGATTTTCTTGGTTTAAATGTCAACCAGTTTGAAGGTAACACAGACAAAAGATGTTCCTTGTTTAATACAAACGAGGTGGAAGATGTGTTAAATTTTGTTTGACAATGTCCAGTGTTAAAAGAATACAGATCTAAATGGTTAGGAAACACTTTTTGAACAGAACCTGAAGTCGTTCTGGAGAAAACCAACTGTGGAAAAATTAGCTAAACTCATTAAGAAATCTTGGGAGTACAGACAAATTTTAATCAATGAATTCCATTACTAGCTATTTTCTTCAAATTTAATCAAATATAAAAGGTATATATTTGAATGAGAGTAGTACATATTTGATGTGTATATATTTATTATATATTGTATTTCTACATATAAGAAGGACTGCAAGAACTATTCACTTAACTCAGCATACAAGATCCTGTCATTCTATTCATTCTACGACAAATATTGGAAAAGACCAGAGAATTTCAAATCGAAACGCATCACGTATACGGCTGCATTATTAGAGATGAGTTATACTCTGCAATGATAGAACTGGGCATCCCTAAGAGACTCTTCCTACTATGTCAGATGACCCTAGCAGAGACGAAAAGTGCAGTTCGAGTAAACAAGAAAGTGTCGGAAGCTTTTAACACTATACAAAGTTTCAGACAGGGAGATGCATGTTCCTGTGATATCATTGTTCGAAGAGCTAACATCAGTTTGTCAAACTGTTGGCGTATACAGATGACAAGAAACGTAGAAGATCTGAAGAAAAGCTACAACAATATCAGTAGAAATGCTACATCATTAGAGTGAATATCGAGAAGACCAAGTTTTCACAAACATCGTATCTTGGGTCTTCAGTTAACACCTAAAACGACCTCACTAAAGAGATCAAAATGAGAATCATGCTTGCTAACCGAACACTGATTGGGCTAAATAGAGTGTTAAGATCGAGATTCATACGGAGAAGCACTAAACTAAACATCTACAGGACCCTCAGTATATACCTGTTCTGATATATGGGACTGAGTCGTGGATATTTTCAGAATCAGACAAAAATCTTCTGAAGGACTGGTTTCTGGTCCTATGAGTGGCGCGTACGATACAATCATGAGCTCTATTAGACTCCAGTATCGTAGATAGAGTGCGAAAACAACAAATGCGCTATACATGTCCAAGCCATCATAGAAGCATAGAAGGTTAGATTGCTTTGAAGGAGAGCTTACATCAACAGAAATCACATATTGGACCGCAGGCCGAGAGAGATTGAGACAAATTCTATGTTGATTCTGAATCTATAATCATCATATGTATATATGCATTTATAAAACATAATCCTTGCGTATACTCGCCAATGTTGCAAATTAAAACAAAAGTTAAGAAAGTGAGAGCAACAACATCTTACAATCTATGGATCATATGATATCCATTACTAGAAATGAGTCAGCTGATGGTAACCCGCTGATGTGAACAGAATGATATAAAGCATTTACTTCCAAGTGCTATGAGTAAAAGTTAAATCGAATAACAACCCACAGAGCCTATAACTTTCAATTTCATTCTATTTTATACTCTTCCTTTTTGATTCATTCAAATTTGAATAAATCCACCATAAACAAGATGATAAGTAATAAACAAAGAGCCATAACAATTTCCAGTCACAAAAAAGGGAAAAGGCTGTAGTCTATAGTAGAAGTATAGTATATCAGTACCAGCAAAGAAAGCAACAACAAAGTACAAAGGATATTCTGAATATATAAAACAGAAAATAAAAAGTATGATATACAACTAAGCTATATATATCTGTCTTTATATGTATATAAAAAGGCAAGCAAAGAATGTGAATGCTTGGCCCAATTATTTTATTATGGCACGTGAATGGTAGATTTATGATTTACTGCCGGCGATGAGTGTGACGATGATGACGACGACGACGGAGATGATAATGTTGATGACGACTACTCACTACGACACTGACGCGTACCGACGACGTCTCAGATAATGATTATAATAATATATAATGGATGCCATGTCTGGCTGCTATATGCCGCTACTGATTCTAACATCAAACACAATTTGGCAACAGTTTAATGGAAGTTGTTGAGGAAAAGAATTAAATAAGGTGTGCATGTGAAATCAATGTCATTGTGTATAGTATTTCATGTCATTCATTCACCTATGTCTGTGGTTAGTTTTATGCTAGCTAGCTATGGATGGGGATGCCAGCCAGCCAGGCAGTCAGCTATTATAAACAAACCATAAATCATTAGCCAACGAAACACGTGAGAATTTTCTGTTTTCTTCTTTTTCATACCACCTTGTTTTGATCTTTTTATTATTAATGAGATCTGCTGTTTTGATTTGTGGATTTTTGTTCTCGGTTTTCGTATTAATTATAAATTCTATTGCTTTTGTTTCTTGTTAGATTTTGGTGAGATTTCTGGTTATATGAAATTTATTTCTTAAAAGAAGATGTTTTTAAAGAAATCTTTACAAAACAAAAGTTTTCAATTGTAGTAGGGAAGGATTGAACCTGGAACTTGAGCTTTGAATTAAAGCGATCATTGAGTTAACTATTCAATTGCTGGGATATGCGGATGATATCGATATACCGAATGTAGAAGATATGAAACGAAGATGGGTTTAAAAGTCGAGACAACAAAGTACATGAAATCAAGCAGGAACAGTCTACTAACATCAAGATTGGAGCTCATGAGTTCGAATCGGTCAACGATTTCACGTATTTGGGAAGCACCACGCAGGAAATCAGACGGAGAATTTTGCTCGCCTGATTTGAAGATCTACAAGGTACTCATAATACCAGTTCTGATGTATGGGATATTGTCAGAATCAGATAAGAACCTGTTAACGGTATTTAAGTGGAAAATACTGCGATGATTTATAGGCCTATCTGTGAACACAGAATGGAGAATTTGTACAACCATGAGGTACACCATGTCGATGGAATTAGTGATCGGTTAATTAATTGCTATCTAGAGTTTATTCTACCGTACCCATTTATCTTTCAACATCAGACGACAAGCCAAAACTTTCTCTGATAGTAAGTTTGAACACAAACTCGGGGTTCGAACCCAAGACCACCAGAGTGGAAGGCAGATGCGCTAACACCGGCTGCTTTTTGTATCTATTAGAGGTATCTTTTATTTCATCAACATCGGAAGGTTGAGTCTCAAACTTACACGGAAGAAAATTTCTTACGAAATATTATAACATGTGAACTGAGACTCGAACTCAGAGTTTTCAGAGTGGAAATAGCAAATGTTAGTACAACAATCTGCTACCAATATATAATTGTTATCCTTAGAAAAATGTTGCCAATCTGTGGTAAACCCTTAACAACTCTTGAAGGGGTAAATTAGATTAAGAAATGTCTGTGCCACGAATACACCATCCATGATCGTTTAGTAATGAATAAAACCAAAACAAAATTTCAATACAAACAATTAATATAAACATGAACTCCGTCAATGTCACACCAAGCTATTCACCTTATTTAAATGATTATAAACAACCCATAAATCATTAGACAAGACACGTGAGAAATCGTATGCCTTTTTTTCTTGCTGTTGTATTCGAAGGGTTTCCTTCCGCAAAAACACAAAACAAAGATGAATGGATGACCTTTTTTAAATGGTTTAACCATTACATAATACTGAAAACAATACGAGACTGACTGTTGCTTCAGAGCGAGCCGCTGCGCTGGTATACTATCCGTGCGTACATTAAAATTATAATTTTCTTTAATTGAAAGTGTTTGGTGGTGCTGTTGTGTTGGTTGGTTTGTTGTTGGATGACTGGCTGACTTGTAGTATTGTTGCCGTTCTTTTTGCTATTATAATCAATGGTTTTGCTGGTTTGATGTAGAAGGTAACAGAACAAGGAGTGGTTATTGTTACGAGGTTTTATTTTATAATTGAATATAACAGGGAAATTATATTACACAACACATGGCCTGTTGGTTGGTAGCGATTTGAACATACAAAAGGTGCGAAATTGTAATTATCCTTATGGGTTGCACTTGATAACTTTATTAGGTTCTCTGTTTTGTTAATTAAAAATATAAATGGGAAATTAGGTAATTCGATTCATCTTTTTCTAAGTTTTCTTATTTAGAAATATTGTTGGTTAACGAATCTCTACAAATCCTTGACAAGCATTTTCAACCCAACTCAAGCATTTTCTCATCTCATCCATAGCTAATATAATCATCTTGTAAACCATCATCTTTGTTGCTTATATGTTTAGACTGTAGACAAGACCGACCTAAAACACACCTCTATTCTCGCCTATTATTCAGCCAGACCGTAAAACATACAGTTTATGTTACTCATCTCCTTAAGCGTGAAATGAGACAAATGGCCAAGACATGGCAAAGACATTTGATAGATCCAATAGTGCGCGAACAAAATTTGCACATTAACTTAGCCGCAAAGATGGTGGAAGAAATATGTATATAGAACCGTAAATGGGCGGCAATGGCAATTCACTTAAGAAAAAACAACTTTATTTCTTGAGAATGACATAATTTCAATTGACAGGCACCACAGCAACGAGATATTTACATATAATGACACCTAACGATACGAACGAAAAACCAACCTATGAACATGAAAAGTATACGATGGAGAGCGATTGTGATGATGACGGGGAGCAGTAGAAGACTCTAGACTCTCGCTCATCATCACACTACATCATCTTCAGAAATTAAATAAGATATAAGGTTGGCAGTCGGTATTGACTACTACGTTTTTTAGGCTTAATATTAATGGTTTGTTCACATTTGAATTTTGTTAAAATAAAGTTTGAAAACTTCACGTTAAATGCAAAAAAATAAATTTTTATCTATAAAATGTAAAAATATGTAGGGTACACATTTCGTGTTTTCATTGTATGTACAGTTTTAAGTGTGATTTTTTCACATTTGTCATTTCTATTCAAATTGTGTATATAATTTGGCTATCATTGGTTCTAATACCGAACTTTTTTATATAATTTCTTACCTACAAAATGTGAATTTAAATCCTGATCAGTGCCTTATTTTCCCAGTCGGAAAAATCGGTTCTTATTTGAATTTAGAATAGGTTTACTAAACATATATATTTTGACAACCTCGGTCTAAAAATCCTCTAAAGAAGCTCTTAACAAATTTTAAACTGCTTGCAACTGAAGATGAAAATGTTTTGGAGAATTCTCTTAGAGAAGTTTCGTGAATGCTTGATAATGGCTTAGAAGAGTACGTTCGAAGATAATTTCTAAGCAAAACTCTTAGAAGCGCCTTGCAAGACATTACTAATCTAAATGCTGCTTAGTAAACATCATAATCTTATAAGACCCAATGTAAACATCGGTCTTCTTAATGAATTGATTACATTTCCGCCTAAATTGCTAAATTGCTAAAAAAGAGAGATATGCTAAACAACTTTGTAAGTCTTTAAAAAATTGAAGTGTTAAGTCTACAGAAATAGATAGACGTGATTTAGTGAATTGTGTGAAAGTTAAACAATATAGTTACTCCCTGAGAATACCCGGGAGAATANGGGTTTGCAAAAAATGATATAGACCCAAATTTTACGTCTGACTTTAGGGCGAAACATAATTATGTCCGGTTTTTAACTTGTCGACAAAGTCGTAATTTTTCTAAGCNAAATTGCTAAATTGCTAAAAAAGAGAGATATGCTAAACAACTTTGTAAGTCTTTAAAAAATTGAAGTGTTAAGTCTACAGAAATAGATAGACGTGATTTAGTGAATTGTGTGAAAGTTAAACAATATAGNGTCAACGAAATGCTGGTATAGAATGACGACTTTTGACTTAGTGGTCAAGTATTGTTAGAATTGTTCGAATAATTTAAGTTAGTAAACGAACTCGGAGAAAAATTGCTTAAAAAGAGAGATATGCTAAACAACTTAGTGAATTGTGTGAAAGTTAAACAATATAGTTACTCCCTGAGAATACCCGGGAGAATATTGGCATTTTGGAGTATCTAAAGTAGTTACACGAATATGGTGTTGATGTTTTTGAAAGTTCTTCTCTCAATATAAATATAGATGGCCTTCTTTTTTACAACAGTTCGCAATCTATGTTCTTGCCAATTCTTGGAACTTTTTCTTGATTGCCGAGACTACAACCATTTGTAATTGGAGTATATCATCATCTAAGTGAAAAGCCCGACTATGCCAAAGAGTTTTTGAAAGATTTATTAGGCGACTTCGAAGTTAATCCTGTTCCTCCAGAGCATTTTATATTAGACGTTCCTGCATATGTCCATCATAAAGCGTACTCTACTTGTGATAAATTCACAATAAAAGTAGGTATGTGTGCTATCCTTCTTGTAATTATACNAGCTTAAAGGTATGTGTGCTATCCTTCTTGTAATTATACTTTTAGAACGGATTCAAGTTTTAGACAAAGACTCGATCCTTCCCATCGTTTATAGATACCTACCATAATCCAAACTCGTGTCCACTAGAACAAGTTAAGGAAATTTTGTTTGACATTTCTAGTCCGTATTACTAATTATTAGACTATATTTCTAACTATTTTCCACTAGAATGTTTTAAAGATAGTTTAAAGACAAAATGTAAGGCTTCCTAAAAGTCTTTTTTTTTTATATATTCTTCTATTCTTATTAATTTTCATGATGTGTAGTTTCTATTAATGTTTATGTATAGTATACTGAAGCATAGCGTAGTGGTTAAGCCTACATACTGATACTATGTATTTTCCACAGTAAATTATGGTTAAAGGTCTATTATGACTAGTAAGTTTGTACTGAGCTAGGCTAATTCCAATGTTCTTACGAAAAATTCTTACGTGTGTACTGAGGATCGAACTCAGAATCTTCATAGTTGAAGGTGAGAGTGTTGGCACCTATAACAACCAACTACCTAATAAAGTATTCATAGTATCTTAAAAAAAGTATAGTGAAATTTTAACCATAGTCTTCTGCGTGTAATGTTTGTGTATTTTTATCGTAAGAAACATCAATTACTTCCCATATTGTCCCAAAAAAATGCAAATTTCTGAGCAACCAACATATGATTCTTTTCAACACTGTGGCTAAAATTCCCATCGACTAACATCCATGACTAAGAAAAGAAATCACGTCTTTCTGCGTTTCTTCGCTCGTCGCTAAAATCTACAATGAAAAGATATAAAATCACTTGAAGTTGAAAGAAAAATGACGACATTTATATTTTAATGAACGCAGAGTAAGCAAAGCAAGGCAGGCAAGCAAAGCTAGCTAACGAACGAACGAGTGAATGTATCGAGAATGTAATCATCATATATATGTATGAAACTTTGACTCGCTGGTTGCTTGTTCGCTTGCCTGCCTGGCTGTTTGCTAGTCAGTCAGTCAGCTCCGCTCGGTAAAAAGTCATAAAACAGCGAAAAAAAGCAAACAACAATTCATTCCGTCAATAAAAATATTAATACAATGAGTTTCTTTTTTTCCTTCGAATGGAACGAAACGAGTAAACTACTACTGCTATACATGTTCGATGTTTCAAGCTACATGTTTTGTAAAGTATTTTTTTTCTCGTATAGTTTTATGTGCGTCAATGTCAGGATAGAATGGAAAGAAAGGCATAAGAATCGGTTACGATTAGGGGATTACTTAGTTGATTGTGGGTTGTGAACCGATGCCATTTGCTTTCTTGTATATCTGCTTTTTATTATCTTATATGATCTTTATGAGCTTTAGTTA
The DNA here is from genome assembly GCA_001015175.1 of Megaselia abdita. Classification (NCBI taxonomy): domain Eukaryota; kingdom Metazoa; phylum Arthropoda; class Insecta; order Diptera; family Phoridae; genus Megaselia; species Megaselia abdita. The sequence goes on from JXPG01018175.1 coordinate 27,116, forward strand.
TAAGGTATTACAAATTTCTGATCTATCTTTTCTGAAGATTTCATTTCGTTGTTCTTTTGTTTTGACCGATTGTTTTAAGCTTTTGTAGAATAGTTTAATCGATTTTTTCTATTAACATAATAAATCTCAAACCTGACATAGGAATGTTAGAGATCTGCGTTTATAAAGTAGAGAATTCCTGAGCATTTATATAGTTTGTACAACTGAACACCAAATCAAAACAATATGAAGACTTGTTGAAATTTATATAAATATTGATATTAATTTTTTACAAAATTCATCCACTTAACCCTAAATTTAAATCTTTTTCCACGTGTCAAAGGTATCCTTTATATTGGAGTTTTTCAATGTCATCGTCAACAAGAATACCAAAACAAAACATCGAAGTAATCATTAAAAATGTCCTAAATTCACTCAATAACAAAGGCAAAGCAGAAAATATTAAAAGCGAAAAAAATTGTAATTATTCACATCAAATAATTCATTCACTCCGTCGTTAAGAGAGAAAATAGGGTGTTGCTTTGGGGATTTTTACTGGTTGTCAGTTTGTAATTATGGTTAAAGACTTCGTAATAAGTTTTGTGATGTGTAATAGTTTTTTTTTCTATTAAATTTTTAGAATTTCCTGGTAGGATTTTTTATGTCTCATTAGTTAAAATATATAATATAGTCATAGACAAACCATAGATTTGCAAACTTTCGGAATATGATGTTTTTCGAAGCGCCCTGTTTTTCTTGCTCTGGTAGGGTGCTTCGTTTCAGTGGAAAATATCAGACTCTGTAAGTTTTTCTATCTATTATTTGTCTTTGATATAATATTCAAATATAAAACAGTAATAGTATAATATTTCAGAGTTTAAATTTATCACAGAGCTCAAAAGAATTAAAAGAAATCTTTTTAACAATACCCATAATTTAAGTGTGACCACTTAACAAGGCCGAAAGGTTTTATATAGGCTTTTATTCATAATATTGATACTTCTTTCTTGACATATCTAGAAGAACAACAATTTTTTTAAAAACACTCATTAAATTGCAAATTTGTACCCGAAAAAATATGTTAGTTTTATAAAATCCCCGAATATTAATTTTCTATAACTTTGATTTTAAAATATTGTGCAGATATTTATTTCTGAAATTGTCTTTTTAATTTCTTTAAATATGAAAATGCTAAAATTTAAAATGTTGCTTTAATTTTAATAAAACAGCAAACATTTTTAGATAATTGTTTTATTTTAAAAATTCTTACTAAAATATTTCAAAATCTTTTCATAAAATCCAAAATTGTAATTTCTTTTTTAGCTCTCATGTCATGGAACTCAAGAATTTAAATGTCTAATACAAAACTCGATAAAATCGAATTGTCTTTTAAGTATTGAGAACAATATGTTTTAAATTCAAGCTGTTATTTTAAAAACATTCGTTCCATTCCAAACAACAACAAAAAGTGAAACCAGTCCTTCCGGATATTTCAATGTTCAAATAAGCAATACTTGAACGCATTAAATTCTTCGTTTTGTCTTTGTGTGGCTTTGTCTTTTAAGAATTAAGAACAATCTTTTTTAAATTCAAACTATTATTTTAAAAACACTTTTTCCATTCAAAATCATTATTTTTTTTAAACGGATGGTCTATTAAGACTAGTAAGCCTGCGCTAAGCTACTTCTGACACTATTATAAACTAATATCTTAAATTGTTTAAAATCTTTTAAAGCGAAATTTTGTTTTATAACTTAACATCAATGTTTTAAAAAGAAACACTTGAAAACAAAATTTAGTTCCCTCTCTCAAGTATTCACAGCTTTCGCACAAAAAGAAAGAACAAGAACTCACCAATATTTTTTTATTCAACAATTACGAAGCAAAACATTGAAAAACTTCGATGTCTTGTAATGTTTTTGTTGATTTGTGTTTTTGATCGATCCTTAATAATTGTTCAAAATTTCCCTTTCATATTAGTTATTCAGAAATCAATCAAAAACTGNGCTTTCGCACAAAAAGAAAGAACAAGAACTCACCAATATTTTTTTATTCAACAATTACGAAGCAAAACATTGAAAAACTTCGATGTCTTGTAATGTTTTTGTTGATTT
>JXPG01018208.1:381-10412 GCA_001015175.1 Megaselia abdita
TAATTTCGGAATTTTGATGCCATGTATATAATTTATTTAAACATTTAAAAAAAATCAGCTAAGTTCTAGTTTGTTCAACCAAAAAAATTTTAAGTTATTAAAAGAATAAAATACCTTAAAATTTTGTTCATGATCGTCTTAAATTAAATTAAAAATACATAAAGTAGAATTACTATATTATGAAATGGGTGAATAAGTTATGAAGACATGTTAATTAATAAATTGTATTTATATAACGAATTTTCCTGTGCAAACCGGTATATAGAAATTAGTAAGTAAGCGCCAACTAGTAAAAATAATATCGAAGGAAGTGAACCAAAGATAATATAAGCTATAATTAAAAAAAAAAATCACTTCAAATAAAGCCATCAAAAATCCATTGTAAGACTAAATAAATTAAGAACCACAAATATTTAAAAAAAATTCCAATTAGACAAAACAAAACATGTTCCACAGATCTTTCGAAACATTTCGTGGTAGTATAACTTCTCATAATCGTCGTGATAAAGTGAAATAACATTCTGAGGATTGGTATCTTAACAAAAATTATCTTAAGGAAGTTTTTAGATTGGATTTGGAATAAACAGGTTTTTTCGTGCAAATATTCTCCATTACTCACTAGATTTTACAAATATCGTAATACTACTTTTAAAATGTAGGTGTCGTTGAGGGAACTTCAAACAATACCAGAATACGTTAAGTTTTTAACATTCTGTTAATTCAAATTCCTAAACCATTATCCAAGACACAACAATTTACAACAACCTATTGAAATTGGGTGGTTAACACCTCTGACTAATAGAGGTCTCTGGAATAGCGCAAAACGGAGAACTAATAAAGTTGATCGAAAGAAAAGAAAACACAAAACAAATCCAGCCAGAATGAAGTTAGCCGATAAAAAACAGTTTTAAAGCACTCAATTTAAAATTTGTTTTGTTCTTTTTGTTTGTAGAATTAGAACGAATGAAGTTAGCCGATAAAAAACAGTTTTTAAAGCACTCAAATTTAAAATTTGTTTTGTTCTTTTTGTAGAATTAGAATATTTTGTGATTTTTGTTTGGCAGAAAAAAATGAATCTAAGCTTAAAAATCCAAATGGGGACGCGGGACGTCAAACATCTGCCTCTCCGACATTATATCCTTAAAGTAAGTGTTTATCTGACAACTAACTTAATTCTTGTCATAAGTTAAAAGTGTTGTTTATGAATATGGGTATGGATATAGTTATTTTTGTTTAACTTAAATCATAAACAAAATTTCCCTATTTTCATAAATTTTTGAATTTTTTACTTAAGTAAAAAGATTTATTAGCAAGGTACTAAGATTTAGTACCTAGTCTCTATTTGAACCTTGGATCACCCGATGTGGGTAGGTGTCCCACAGCGTCCTTCACGTAAAAATAATAAAAAAAGTGTGATTATTTTGAGTTTAGAATAATTAATTTTAATTCATGATACCATATATTATTAAATGGTGAATAATCACTCTAAATCAGAATGTGAGAAAGATATCTGATTTAATGGTGAAAATCATCTATTTCTAACTAAATCACACAACGAGCCAAAAGCTGACTCAGGGTGTAGCAGTGATATTAAGGAATGTTTGCTTCCTATGTGTTTACCAGCTGCTTTTCTACATCAGTGTTGTTAGTGTTTGAGGTAGTACTATAGTCTTTTTTTGATAATTAAGTAAAATAGCTTGAAATGTGAAATTAGCTCCTTCCTGCTGCCTCTGTCTCTAACTGTTTTGGAATAACAAAGTTATTCAATGAAATTACAACTTGTATTGTATATTAGATCTTAGAACGTATCACATATTCAGATTTTGCACCTTACCTCTCCAAATCGGGGTACTTACGGTAGACCGACTGCAGTGGCGTAACTAGGAACTCCATGACCAATACGCTTTACTGCCGTCCACCACGTAAAACCTAAGAATACTAAAAAATCAAAATTCATTACAAAAAATTGTATGTTTCTATAAAATTTCCTCATTTAGCTTCCAAAAGAGTGTCATGAAACATATTTGTAGTGCGAATTTCATAATATGTGTGTATATTGAGCGAGAGTATTTCTCCCTGGTGGGCGAATCTACAGTATAACATAAATTATCAACGGTGCGAATAAAATACACATATTGTGTAAATGCGTTTCCAATAGTTAAGTAAATATGTGCCACATTTTATATTTAGTCTTATTATATGTGGTGTAGATGCTAGCACTCTCGCTTTCCAGTCTGGTGATTCTGATTCAATCCGCAAGAATCCGTCAGAATTTTTCTCTCGTGTGAGTCTGATATACTACCTGACGCCACCCTCGTCGTTTCAATTTTGATGAAATAAAAGGGTACCTCTACTCTAATACACTTGTTAAAATAGCAGACTGCTAATCACTGATTCACTATTCAGAGGAAGAGTGGAAACTAGCAACATTATGTATAAAAGCAGCTGGTAAACACTTCTACACATTTGGTTCGTTGTGTGATTTAGTTTGTTTTTTATTAGAGCTCTATAAGATAATTCTTTTTAGGGTTTTTTTTTAAATACCCTTATGTACTCGATTTGTCCGTCCGTCGGCCGTAAACCTTTTGCAATGAAGATTTAAAGGTCTATCTGACTACACAAAGTGTCATTTGATTGGTAGACACCAGATGGCTCTTAAATTCTGGAAGTTTCCATTTAAGTATTTCAAATTTGACACCGCGATTTAAAGGCGTAGAAGGCGAAAAATATAAAAATGTGTTTAACAAAATTTACTTTTTAGTGCATAACTTCGTTATCTCGTGCAGGGTCGTGTGATACATCAGTTTGAAGGTAATAATGAGACCTACAAACCACAATCAATTTTGGAAATACAAGGGCGTAGGAAAGTGGCAACTTAAGCAAAATATATTTGTATGATTCTTAATATGGTTTTTATGGTTCCAATATATTAGAATTAATTTTATAAAAAAAAAACCAAGTGCTACTACGGAACGTAGTGCTACTGCTCCGCTTCATTACAATTCGCTTAAACAAAAGATCAACATTGGTGCGGTTTATGGCTCTCCCATTTGTTTTATCAAGAAAGGAGCATTTAAAGAACTAATTCTAAAATCAGGCGATACGTTTATCCTATGAGGAGATTTTAATGCTAAGCATTTAGACTGAGTTCACGTAAAACTCTAACTCGAGNGCTACTGCTCCGCTTCATTACAATTCGCTTAAACAAAAGATCAACATTGGTGCGGTTTATGGCTCTCCCATTTGTTTTATCAAGAAAGGAGCATTTAAAGAACTAATTCTAAAATCAGGCGATACGTTTATCCTATGAGGAGATTTTAATGCTAAGCATTTAGACTGAGTTCACGTAAAACTCTAACTCGAGGAGAAGAATTTAGACAAGTAATAACCTACTTGAGATGTAATCTTCATTCGTCTGAGAATCCAACATATTAAACTAGGGATAGAAATAAAGTATCTGATTTGGTAGACTTTTTTATCTCCAAAGGGAATCTTCAAATTTAATATCTATTGAGGATTGGTATGATTTTCATTCCGAACATATGTATTTTTAAACGTAGCTCAGGCATTCGATTTAAAATTTTCTGATGGGTATTTTATAGCCTTTTTATAGTTGTTTCTTCTTTTTTCTTGAGTAAAATACTGTTGTATTAGCTCTGAAGATTTTTTTTGTATGCTAACAACTGTTTCATGTCTGGTTATTTTTGTGTTTTTCTACTATTTTTTTAATATAGAATATTAAATTTGTAGAAGTAATTATTTATTTTATTTTTGTACTAGTTGTAACATATTTTTATATAATGTTTAATTATATTTATTCTTTGCGGAATTCTTATATAAATCTAATTGATTTTAATAACATTAAAAAATGTGTTCTCTTAATATTAATTGTTATTACAATATTTCTTAGTCGAATTAGCGATATTATTTATTTTGTACATAATATTTGATTAATTTTTTATTTTTTTTTGCTGGGTAATTTTTAAATTATCTTTAAATTGTTTAACATTATTTAATTCTTGATAACATTTTTTGTTTTGATGAACATTTTTTTTTAGTTTTTGAGATTTTGTATTGTTCTGATAAAAGAATTTTTACATCTGCTAATCCTGCATTTTAAACATATTTTTTTTAGTTTAAGGAAAGAATTTTAATTTTAGCCACTGCTGTGTTTATTTTTATGGTTTTTAATTATTATTTAATATTTGTTTATTTATATCTTTTTGTTTTTTTAATTCTTGATGGTATTTATTGTTTTTAATAAAGCATTTTAATTTTTGGCTTAGCGGTTTCTGATTTTAAAAAAAAGTGGGTTTTATTATTTTGACATAAAATGAAAAGAAAAGCAAAAATTTAGCAATCAGTTTTTTGAATTTAAACAAGTAATTTAGAGGAGCTTTGCGCTTATGCTACAAGATAAGCCATTTTAATCGCTAGAACAAGCATTGTTCAGGACGACCTTCCCTACAGCCCATTTCGGATACACCACCTTTGATCGAATGCCACATGATCGAAACAAAATAATCGAAACACATAAAAAAGTCTATCGAAAACCAAAAAATCGAAAGCTTAAAGATCTAAAAATTTTTAAATGAAAAAATTACTGTCAAAAACAAAATTATAACGTCATAACATAAATAGACAATATAATATTCAAAAATATGTTAGAAATTTCCTCCTTTTAGCTTTGACTTTGATTTCTCAAAATTTGCAATAACGATTTAAACAAAAAACCGCTTTCAAGATATGAAAGTTTTTGTTTTTGTTTAATCTTAAATAATTTAAAGTATTGTTTTTATAATTAATATTTAACGTTAGTTTTTAATAAATTAAAAAACAAAATTAATTTTACAGAAGTTAATAACTTATTATTGCAATATTTTGTTTATGAAAACGTTTTATGTAACATATATTTTAAATTGAATGTTAAAAAAAACTAAATTCAAAAATAAAACTCTTAAACTTAAATTAAATAATTTTTCGTCCGTAATTGTTTTAATAATCTTACCTAAACAGAGAAGAAAATATTAAAAAAAAAAAAGATTTTGTAAGGACTTTTAATTGTGCAGGATAACATTTCGCTAAAAAGTGAAGAATTTGTACGTTTTGATTAAATTTTGTAAATAGTTTTCAGATTTTGTAATTGTTCATGGGTTTTGAAGGTTTTCCTCCTTAAAACTCTCAGTGATTAACCTTCGATATTTGTGAAACGCGAGAAAATCAGTAAATCACATTAGGAAACAATCATAGAAAAGACGAGAAGATCGAGTTTGCGGATATTATTTTAAAATATGTAATGAAGATTTTATTCTAAAATAACAGATATATCAGGTAAATTTATCCTTGATACTTTATAAATTAGTAAATATATTAAATTGTTTATTTTTCATTTTGTTATAAATAAAAAAATTAAAAAATATTTTCTGATTCGATATTTTTCTTCGATATTTTAGTTTTCGACGTTTTGCAAGTGGATTTTATGGTATTCGATCTTTATGCTTTCGATAATAGTCAATCAATCAATTTTATCAATCGATGTTTTGTAATTCGATTATTTTCGATCTTATCGATATCGATATTTTGGCATTCGATCTTTGTGATTCGATATTATGGTTTTCGATCTAAAGTGGTATAATTTACTTCTAATTCTTTTTTTGGCACTAAGTATTTTGGTTTTTAAATGATTACTTTTAAAATGGAAGTAATACATTAAGAGATTTTTTNAGAAAAAATCATAGAAAAGACGAGAAGATCGAGTTTGCGGATATTATTTTAAAATATGTAATGAAGATTTTATTCTAAAATAACAGATATATCAGGTAAATTTATCCTTGATACTTTATAAATTAGTAAATATATTAAATTGTTTATTTTTCATTTTGTTATAAATAAAAAAATTAAAAAATATTTTCTGATTCGATATTTTTCTTCGATATTTTAGTTTTCGACGTTTTGCAAGTGGATTTTATGGTATTCGATCTTTATGCTTTCGATAATAGTCAATCAATCAATTTTATCAATCGATGTTTTGTAATTCGATTATTTTCGATCTTATCGATATCGATATTTTGGCATTCGATCTTTGTGATTCGATATTATGGTTTTCGATCTAAAGTGGTATAATTTACTTCTAATTCTTTTTTTGGCACTAAGTATTTTGGTTTTTAAATGATTACTTTTAAAATGGAAGTAATACATTAAGAGATTTTTTTACATAAAAGTTTAGAACAATGTAATTAAGAACAAATAATATCCAATTAGCATACACTATGTTTTATATATATTGTATAGATGCTACAACATGTTTTTTTCTCTAAAATAGTTGGAATCAAATTATTTTTATTTTGTTTGTATTCCACTCTCTATTTTTATTCTTCTTTTTCTCCTTCTATACACGTTCCACCATGTGGTTTCATGGGCTCCCATCCCACTAACAAGGGAAGATCTCAACTCTAACGTATATTTTGAAAAGTCGCACTATCGTTCAGTTCATCACGGAATAATTTAAAACCGAAACCTAACAGCTAAGAAATCAATGAATATATTCCGTTGAAATTTTTATAAAATTTTTATAATTTTTATAAAAATAAAGACTATATATCTATAGTTTAGTTGGTTGAGTGAGAATAAAAACTTGTACTTGAAGAAGAAAATACCAATTCGTACCATAGTGTATTGGTACAACGAAAAGTGATTCTCTATATGATGGTTAATATTTTATTCTATTGTGTTAGATTCTTTCATTTCATTATATTGTACGGTTCGATTTTGTTTCTCAGCGGATAAAAGGAGAGGAGAATATGTGTATAGTTTTTATTTATGTTATTGAATACTAACTGTAATTTTAAAATGGGGAAAGTGGTTTTTTACTGCAATGAAATTGTTTAAAAAAAATATATTCAGTTTTAAAACTGTAAGTATTTTAGTATTTATTTTTTATTAAATCTTAAAAGTAGATCCAAGTAGTATTCAATTAATTTCGGTGTAACATTTAAAAAAAAAATAGATCAATAAACCATATCAAATTATTTTATGAAATAGGTATATACATATTCTTATAACTTATAGATATTCATTATTTATAGCCATTTGTTGTTGATAAGATAAGTTTGTTGCAATTTGNATCCAATTTAGATCCAAGTAGTATTCAATTAATTTCGGTGTAACATTTAAAAAAAAAATAGATCAATAAACCATATCAAATTATTTTATGAAATAGGTATATACATATTCTTATAACTTATAGATATTCATTATTTATAGCCATTTGTTGTTGATAAGATAAGTTTGTTGCAATTTGAAGATAACTAATTACCAAATCAATGAAACAAAACGCTTAATAACCGCTTTTTAATTTAAAGTAAATATAAATATATTTTAACGAATTATACAGAATACTGGTTGTATATAATCATAAGAAAATTTTACTCATTGTCATTTGCGTATTATATTGTCAAACTAAATTGAGCTTTTGTGTAATATTTTCACAGAGTTCAGTTTTAATACGCTATTGTAATATGAATATCGGATATTTTCCTAATTTTGTTTTTGCATTTGAGAAGAAGTTGATTTTTATTTACTTTCAGTCTTGATATTCAATTGATGGTGTACTTTTTATAAAAAAAACTGTTCAATCAGATAAAAACTCAGAACTCTAGTTAATTTGGGAGTCGATCTCCATTTATTTTACTTTGTTTATTCGGAGATTTTTTATGAAAGCCAAATAGTAAGAGGTATTACTTATACTAGGAATGGTAAACATTATAATTTTGTTGTTGTTGGTGGACAGCACTTTATTAAAAATTAAGTTAAAAAAATAAATAAACAAACACTATAATCTTCAATTCAACCACTGCTAATCAAGATCAGTTGCAACGTTCATATATGTTCTAATTCTATATCTAACAGTACATAATTGTATATTACCAAGCTATAACATGATATATATACCACTTCACTTATAAAAAACGTAAGAAACACAAGAAAACCAATTCAAAATACAAGTAATCTACTTGACCGTAATTAGCTTTCTTTCATGTTTAAAAATGGGAAAATCGAATCGAACGCAACTGTCTGTCTGCATTTCGCCGTTGCTAACAAACTTAAGAAAATGCGCCCACTAAACCAGAACGCATAAAATTAAGCGAAACTTTAAACTTTGAGGAAAGTGTTCATACTGATAAGTTAGCAAGACAGAAACAAAATATCAATTATTTTTGTATGATTGTCCAACACATAATTTTTCTCTATACAACTGCAATACAATACAAGACCCATAGGCTAGTGAAGCTAACATTTGAGAGAGCAAATGGATGGACAAGACAGAAGAAAAAAACAAGTTTTTCTTTTTACCGTTTTCTATGATACTTTTGCATAAATAAAAACAACAGTTAATTAGCTAAACTTCAGACGAAAATCAAAAAGTCTCATAAATAAAGATGTTTAAAGAAACAAATGATCATAAATGTATAAGGTTGTTGCTGTTTCAAGTTTTTTTTTCATTCCCCATTTCGATTTTATCTTTAAATACAAACTCTACGATAGAATTTACTAGTGTTAAAACCAAAGAGGAAGACATTCTATGTTTTCTTTCTCTTGTGTTCTTTGTGGAGGCCGTTGACTTAAAACGGTCAATGTTTTCTCTCTCATCTGTAACATCATCTCAAACTGTCTTGGAGCTAACAAGGGTGCTCAGTCGTTTTCCTGTAGGCTTATCATTATATTATAATATATTGTTATTTAACGGTTTCGATATTTTACTTGTCAATTATCTTAAAATCATGGATAAAGTATAGATTATTACATGAATATGAACTTCATAAAGTGATAATAGTATCTACTATTAAATCTCTTAAAAACATCAAAAAGCCAATCATAATAACGATCTGCATTTTTAAATAAACAAGAAGAAGCACGAAGTTTAATGTTGACGACCAACTATTTTCTTATGTGGAAATAAATATTTTGGTTGGCTATCATTAATGTTTAGGAGCCTACTCTACTCATTTATAGGTGTAGAAAACTGCTTCATGGTTTTCTGGAGAAGTCCCCAGGAGGTTTTTAGTGACGACTTTTTTGGTATTCTGAAGAAATATTTAAGAGGTATTCTAGAAAGTCTTTGAAAACCGCGCCAAGAGGTTTTATAAAATTTTTGAACGCTTGGAAAAGTTTTAAATACTAGTTCAGACATTCTAAAATACTTCTTGGAAACTGGTTTCAAATATCTTGTAAACCTTTTGTATACCTGATGAAAAGCATGATTGAATAAAAATATCTTTGGAAGAAACCTTTTAAAAATGACTTCGTCCAAATTTGTTTATGAATATTATAAAAGGCTCAAGGCTCTATTTATTAAAAAGATTTATGGAATATTTGAATTTTCAGATACTTCCATACCATATCAACAATTTTGAGGTATAAACAATGTTTTTTCTTGCACTTCTCTTATATAACTTTTTCTAATCATGATATTTCTCAAATTTCCTAAAGAAGTACATCTGTCAATAGTCTCACTTTTTAAACGACAAAACCCGAAAACATATCACTAATTAAAAAAAAAAAAACAAACAAAACAAATTTATCGATGCATCTTTAAAAAAACATTAGAATTTTCCAAACGGCAAGCTTAGACCGGTCGTGCGATAACAATATGGCTTTGTTCCAAGTAAAGTTAGCTTGGCCTTATTGATTTGTAAACCACCAGTCTTTTTAGCAATGGGCCCCGGTTGTCATTTTGTTTTTGTTTTTTTAATTAGAAACACATTTTTAAATTTTTTATTATGAAATGTTTTATTGAGATTGATTTTTGTTAATGATTGTGAAATTTTAGTATGTTCATTTAAAGCTATTTTGTATCTAAATTGATTTTTTAAATTCATAATTTCTTGTAGTAGTATGCATGCGTTTACAAATTTACAAAAAGTACGTTCACAATGTTTTTTTTTCTGTAAATAAATCGATACGACAATAGGCTGTCAGTCGAATTTTCTTAATTCAAATTGATAATTAAAATAGAAATAAATAATAAATAT
>JXPG01018217.1:0-32337 GCA_001015175.1 Megaselia abdita
ACTCTTGTTCGAATACTTCATCTGTTTCACAAAAATATCCATCGAATCACTGAAGAAAGCATTGAAGAGGTTGATAATCTGTCTCCTCGTTTCAATACCAGTCCCTATAACTTTCCCTCTTGAGAAGCACTTCTGACGATTATCATTTCATTGAAAAAATTTAGGATTATAAACTAGGGACCGTGGTCTTAGACTAGATAAAAAGCAGACTGGGCTAGACCAAACATTTGTTTCTTTTATGTTGAGTATTGGGAAGTATCTTGAAACAAAATTCTAGATCTAATAAATATCTATACCCTTCTCATTAAATTCCTGAAATCACTGAAGAAGGCATTGAGACGTAGATGGAAAGAATGGTCTCATGGTTGGCAGAGCATCTTGTGTTCTAGCTTTGATATCAGTCCCTAACAATTTCCCTCTTAAGAAGCACTTCTGATGGTTATGATTTTCTGTTATTCAGGGTAATTGGGATTATGAACTATGATTTTTTGATTTAGATATAAAATAGACATGAACAGACATTTGATTGTTTTATGTTGGGTATTGAGTGTTTCGGAAGAGGTGTCTTGAGACAAGATTCTAGGTCTAATGGAATTTTCGAAGACTACTTGACATGTTTCACAGAAAATTCATGGAATCACTGAAGAAGGTATTGAAGAATTTGATTGAGGGTATCCTAGGTTTTTTGAAGACTCTTGTTCGAATACTTCATCTGTTTCACAGAAATATCCATCGAATCACTGAAGATGACATTGAAGAAGTTGATGGAGGGTATCTTCGGTTCGATACCTATAACTTTCCCTCTTGAGAAACACTTCTGATAATTATCATTTCATTGAGGAAAATTGGGATTATAAACTATGGACGGTGGTCTTAGACTTAGATATAAAGCAGACTGGGCTAGACCAAACATTTGTTCCTTTTATGTTGAGTATTGGGAAGTATCTTGAAACAAAATTCTAGATCTAATAAATATCTATACCCTTCTCATTAAATTCCTGAAATCACTGAAGAAGGCATTGAGACGTAGATGGAAAGAATGGTCTCATGGTTGGCAGAGCATCTTGTATTCTAGCTTTGATATCAGTCCCTAACAATTTCCCTCTTAAGAAGCACTTCTGATGGTTATGATTTTCTGTTATTCAGGGTAATTGGGATTATGAACTATGATTTTTTGATTTAGATATAAAATAGACATGAACAGACATTTGATTGTTTTATGTTGGGTATTGAGTGTTTCGGAAGAGGTGTCTTGAGACAAGATTCTAGGTCTAATGGAATTTTCGAAGACTACTTGACATGTTTCACAGAAAATTCATGGAATCACTGAAGAAGGTATTGAAGAATTTGATTGAGGGTATCCTAGGTTTTTTGAAGACTCTTGTTCGAATACTTCATCTGTTTCACAAAAATATCCATCGAATCACTGAAGAAAGCATTGAAGAGGTTGATAATCTGTCTCCTCGTTTCAATACCAGTCCCTATAACTTTCCCTCTTGAGAAGCACTTCTGACGATTATCATTTCATTGAAAAAATTTAGGATTATAAACTAGGGACCGTGGTCTTAGACTAGATAAAAAGCAGACTGGGCTAGACCAAACATTTGTTTCTTTTATGTTGAGTATTGGGAAGTATCTTGAAACAAAATTCTAGATCTAATAAATATCTATACCCTTCTTATTAAATTCATGAAATCACTGAAAAAGGCATTGAGACGTAGATGGAGGGAATGGTCTCCTGGTTGGTAGAGCATCCTGTATTCTATGTTAGATACCAGTTTCAGACATCTTCTCTTTTGATAAGTACTTCTAATGATTATGATTTCATTGAAGGTAATTGAGATTATGAACTGTGATTTAGATATGACAATACCAAACATCATGGAAAAATCATGGAATCACTGAATGAACTATGATTTTTTGATTTAGATAGAACAGATGCAAACATTTGATTTTTGTTATGTTGGGTATTGAGTGTTTCGGAGGAGGTGTCTTGAGACAAAGTCTCATGGATTTTTTGAAGACACTTGTTCGTATACTTCATCTGTTTCTCAGAAAATTCATGGAACCCTGAAGAAGGCATTGAAGAAGTTGGTGGAGGGTATCCTCGGTTCGATACCAGTCCCTATAACTTTCCCTCTTCAGAAGCAGTTCTGATGATTTTCTGTTATTATGTGATCTTTCTCATAAAATTCATGGAATCACTGAAAAGCGCATTGAAGAAGTTGATGGAAAGTATGTTCACCTGCTTGTTAGATCATCTGCCTCCTACGATCGATGCCATTATTTGACATTTCTGAAACCATATTGGTTTCTTTCAACAACGCTTTCTACAAGCTATACTTCTGAAGGTGTTGGGTATCGTCAAGATGTCAGAAGACTGGAACATTCGCATCATCTGCTCGGGCTTTAAAGAAGGAGACAGGAGTGACTGCAAGAACTGTCCGAGTCTGAGCTCCTGGAACTTTATGTCACTCGCATTGTCGGTTCCCATGAATGCCGCATCATACCTGGAAAGTTTACCACCTTGTTACTCTCAGACAGATCTTCCCCATAATCATAAACTCTAATGAGATACCCGAGTAGAATGAAATCTCTTGTCAGAATTTAGTGACATTTGAATTTCAAGAACTCTGCACAGAATATCTATGTAATAGCTTTCAGAGAACTCTTCTTTACTAATAATGCTCTTTACGAAATGTTTAGATATAGTCAAGGCGGTCTCAGAGTACCAACATAACATTGACATATTCAGAGTTATCATATTGCTTGAAAAGTTATAAGACGTTTACCATGAATTCAGTTATTGTTTGTTTAATTGTTGTTAGCGTATTAACGTTAGTAAAGGTTCTGATAGGATTACAGATATTTGGGTTATCATCATCTGCCCAGTTTTCAGAAATCTGACAAGAGTGATTGCAAGAACTATCCTGGTCAGCTCTTCCTAAAAGATATTTGCTTACATAATTGCTGAGCGCCTGCCTGAAGCCTCACGTTATTCTTATTCTGTCCCTATCAATAAGGTTTCATATATAATAGTGTCAGAAGTAGCCTAGCGCAAGCTTACTATTCTTAATATACCATTAACCATAATTTACTATGAAAAATACATAGTATCAGTATGTAAGCATAACCAAAACGCTGTGCTTCAACAGTACTATACATAAACGTTAGTAGGAGCTACACAGCGTGAAAGTTAATAAGAAGTCAGATCATAACTGAGGAATATAAGCCTATCGACTACCGCTCTCAACATCTCCCTGTTTTGTCAAGGTACTTTTCCAGACTAAGAGGGAAAGCTCCTCTTTTATACACCCAAGCCAATAGAAAAAACCTTTGCGTGCCTCTTATGTTAAACAAATCACAAGAAAAAGCATGCCCTCCTAGGGTCATCTGATATAGTTGGATGAGAATATTCGGGATAAATAGCTCATATAGAACTCTCTTATCCTTTCGAGAATCTAGAGAGAGTGAAGAAGATGGGATATCCTAAATATGTTGAATGTCGATGCGGCCCCTGCTTTAAGGTCACACTTCGGACAACGAAAGATTAACGGATATGTTTTTTTTAAAATATCAGACTCCGAAAGTTTTGCTATCTATAATTTATCTATAGTACTGGAATCAGAATTGAACTCGGCTCTACTCAATGTATTATGCCTTGTCGCTTCTTCTCTGATATTCTATACTTTATCTTTGCCATTATAAGGAAATTGTCCGAGTCAACATTCGCTACCCTTATACACATTCTTACATATGTGACATTAGAAACGAGTGTATAAGACTACTTGGCCTATGTTCATTGTCCCATTCTCAGTCAAAGTTCCGTTGATCTTTATGGATGAAAAATGTTCAACTGACGAAGCGACGAGCTCCTTACTTGCTTCAAGATGTATGAGCGTTAATACGTTTTCCAATGAAACCTCCAACATAACATACATAAATAATCAGCGAAGACCCTTAGTTCGAATCCAACTCATGGAAGGTATCTTTGCAATTGGGTGTCTCCTTACATTAGCGTCTAAGAAAATTTGACCATAAATCATTCGAAGATTGTTTATTTAAAGCACAATAAGGAACTGCTCATCTTCAGCTCTTGGAGGCCAGGTCTCAGTATTATAAATGAGGACTGGCCTTGTCGTCTAGTCCGAAACTTCTTAATGATTGTTCTCTTTCAAATATATGGACTTCGGTCGTAAAGAAAGACTGAGGTAACATCCGTGTGAAAGTAAAGGATAGTCTTGGCGAACAGACGTCTGCACAAGTTGAATAGACTATTTCAAAAGACTCAACTGCCCAAGGAGACTAACATTAAGCGTTACACCGGCCTAGTCTTACCAATATGACTGAATGTACAGAATTCTGGAATCTAACATCTGAAAACAAAAGTGTTAAGAATTGTCTTTTTACATTAATTGTGCAAGGTGTAGCGAGGATGGACGATTATGCTCCAGCTACAACAGCATTCACACTGTAGACAGATTGTTCACGTCCAAGACTCAATGAAAAGGTATATCTAATTGAGGAATAACAATATGAGGAATGCTAGTCAGCAATTATGTAAGATTTAATTGGAGTAGCAATATGATGTTTGATTTTTAGTGCAGCTTTTTGTGATAATTCAAATCACCTCCAGTAAAACCCAACCAAAAACTTATAAGAAATCCATTCCACGAACCCTTCACCCTAGAAAAAAATCCAAGTAGTTCAAAGTATATGCTCGGGCGTCCAGTATATCAAAATCAACAGCACCTAAAAGCGTACAGCAATCAACCCCCAAATTAATTTAAAGCTCAGGCGAAAAACAAACAAACAATTCAATTTGTATACAAATGAAAATTACACACATCAGGAGTTACTCATTGAATTTTGTAGCAGCAAATAACATATTCCTATCGTACTAACTTTTCATTCACATTTTCACCCAGTCGTAGGCAGCAAAACTTATATCATTGAAAATACAAAGTGAAACCTTTAAGTATGCACTTTAGAAGGGAATCCAAATCAATGCTATTCAAGCCAAACCCAAAAGTTGATTAAAATTTACATTTCGACTAAAATATAAAACTAAATCGACAGAAAATAAATATATAACGGCGCGGAGCCAACACAAAAACCAGCTAAAAAATGAAAACGTGGAGAAGTAAATTTCAATCAACAAAACTCACGAATCCTTTAAATAAATAATAAACTATAAATCGTCATTGCATTTCTTTCGCACACAACGACAATCATGCGACTTTTCGTTTTCATTTTATATGTGTGGGAATATTTATTTATCTACAATAACATATAAAGGGAACAGGGTGGCGGGACTTGTTTTGAAAGGATTTTTCATGGGCTGGGGATACAATTTGTAAAATTGGCCGAAAGAGAGCCAACACAAAAAAAGGACCATTCCTATTGGTTAATTGAACTGTTTCATTTTGATTGGCTTAAACAAGCCTAACTCTAATAAAACACGACAGTGGTCTAGGTTAGCTCGATTTGCACTTAGAAGAATTAACCTAGGCCTAGGTGTCACCGAAGCAAGGACTTTGTTCAGAGTATTAGGTCTAGAAGAATACATATGGAACGACCACTCTAAGAACTTTTCCTACAACTACACAACGTCCAATCAGAAACGTCTTGAAAGTATAATGAATGAGACT
This sequence comes from Megaselia abdita, assembly GCA_001015175.1. Classification (NCBI taxonomy): domain Eukaryota; kingdom Metazoa; phylum Arthropoda; class Insecta; order Diptera; family Phoridae; genus Megaselia; species Megaselia abdita. Next base: position 5,652 of record JXPG01018217.1, read on the forward strand.
TTTATAATAACAGCTTCACTACTAACTTAATTCTTCTGTGGAAAGCTTGAAGAGTTGGCTGATGCGTAGAGTAAAAGGGAATATCATCAGAGGTGTTCAGACGATGCCAACACAATGAAGCTGTCTTTATAACCATATAACTGAGCCTAAAACTTATTGGTTTTACATTGAATTCAGTATTTTTTATTGAATAACAGTCACAGCTAAATCGAACAATAATCAATAGTGTTAGAACTGAAACCAGAATTAAACTAAATTTATTAACTCAATTCCGAATTTTAGATATACGACTAACCCGAATAAAACCCGACAGTGTTCGAGATTGGAATGAGATATTTGTTAAGCTCGATTTGAAATCAGATACAGGACTAGACCCCAAATGAGCAAGGTGCCGTGAAGCTCTTTGTACTTAAGCTTGGACTACCACCATTAGACCGAGACAACTTTTCGCTCTATATTAGAAACTTCAAGAATACATATGAAAAGATACCTCTAACAACTGGACCTACAACGACCAATCAGAAACGTCTTGAAAATATAATCTCTACAAAGTTAGCTTCATACTAAAGTTATTCGTCTGTATTAAGAACTGGTTTGTAAAAGCGAGTTCAGAGTATTTTTCTGGCTTAATTTCACAATCTCTGTTAACACAATAACGCTGTTTTTATCACCATATCTAAATGGCCTAAAGCTTATTGGCTTTAACGAATTTCTTTATGTCATTAGATGCAAATCACAGCAAAACCGAACAATACTCAAAAGAAATACGACTGGAATCAGAATTGAGCTCGGCAGAAGAATTTTACATATTGGGTCATTAACAAGCTTGAGTAAAAAAGGCATATATAAAATTCTGTATTGAGCTAAAAATTGGAGTTGAGCCTAGTGAACATCTTATTCTGATCCCGTACACTTTCGAACATTGCGTTAAATTTGTATGACTTTATGTAGATTCTCCATCACACTATTATTTCAAATATGGAATAACAGTGTAAAAATAAGTAAGAATTATAGAAGACATTCTATCAATAAATGAGTGGCTTGAAGAAATCAATTGAGTACGATATAGTTTTCCCTTTTACTTTTCAGTCTAAGGATTATTTTGTTGTCTCATAGGTCACAGATGGTCATCAATGGTAATGATATTTTTAATGCTAATTTCCCGAATCTCAATAAATTAGATGATCAAGCGAAACAATTCTTTTAAAATATAAGGAAGTCTCAAGAAATCCAGCTCTGAAACGTATCAAGAAATGAAACTGTCAAGTTTTGTCAGGTTCAGCTGTTACTTTGAGCTAATCACAATTAAGACTTTCGAATTAACCAATAGGAATCTTTAATATGCTTTCGCTCTTAGCTTCATGCGTTTTAAACCTCCTTTTTTCAATTGAAACTCTTAAGAAAGAAGTATTCAGAATCAGAGCTTCCTATGGAGTATGATTAGACATTGAGGTCGTTCCAGACATTCAGTTCAATGAGTTCTGTAGGATGTTCCGGAAAGTTGAAGAGATGTTTGAGGTCACGATCTGGTATAGTACATTCAAGACAACTCTTATTATCTTAGCTATTCCACAAACCTCACTCATCTATTCAGTGAGCTTGAATTATTTTGTGGCACTCTGAAGCGCCTCAGTGCTGTCCTGAGGTTTTTTGAGTGCCACAGTCGGTTAATTCTGGCGCTGTATATGGCTAATTTAAATGGCTGACTTCGATGGTCTAGCTCATGTACGAAATGTTCTTCAAGGGATATGATTTGAGCAAAATCAAACTTCTTCCGAAAGAAAGCAGAACAGATTCAGGAAAGTTCATAAGTATTTTTACTGGTCACAACTTACTTGAGAACATGTAGAAGCTAAGGCTGATAGGGGATGATGAATGTCGTTACAGCACAAGAATAGATTGCAGCGACTACACACATATCCTTTGTCATTGTGAGGTTGTTGACAGGAAAAGGCTTGGTATTTTCTATTCCTACATTTTCGACTTAGAGGAAAGTTTGTCTCATATTAGGAGGCTTAGGTTCGGAACATGAATATGAAGTATCGTTATTGGCCCATTGCGGCCTAGTGATGGGTTGTACGTTACAATCTCTGCTTTTTTAACCTAAGACCTAACTTGATAACCTTTTCAGAGCATCTGTGTAGATCGGGAAGAGCTGATTTGAGGAGGACTTACTCCAAGCACAAGCACTCTGTTTCATGGTAGCCTTACATGATTGCACTCTTTGTGCAATGTGCGAATCTGCTTAAGCTCTTCTTAAGTCTCTTGGTGTTGGTGATCTTTATGAGTGATGTTATGACACCCTGTGATTGCTCTTAGAGAGGTATATTGTTTAGATTCACCAGTTGGCGGTACAAATGTCAGGAACAAATATAAGAACAGCAACATTGACGATCGGGCTTTGCAAGCGTTTCCTTTCCCCAGAATCTTCAAGCAATATTCTTCAGGACGCGGTTTCCTGAATTATAGTAGTTATTGATGTTGCTGCAAATGTATCGTATTCTGACCTATGGATAGTATAGTACAGTCATCTGCATACGAGAAGAGACTGATTGGTCCTTGGCTGGTGAATGTAACGTAGATAAAGACTGAAGAGAAGTGGCGGCGATAGTACTCATCCTTGTGGAACTCTTTGCTTGACATTTCAATATTCAAAATTAGTACCTCTGAAATCTATGAACGTTTGTCTCCTTTGTAGATAGTTCGCAATCCACATTCTTAAGTGTGGAAGCAGTGTGGATTGTGTGATTTTCTTGAGTAATTAGCTGTGGTCAACCATGACAAACATCATTGACTTGATCATGTTGAATTAGTTGGAGACTTACCGTTGAGTTTCTTTAGAACTTCTACAATTGGTGACCGAACCTTCTTCACTGGGCCTCCGGGCTTGGGTAGCTAGATGATATTCCAAGTTTTCGATATCTTTTGGATGACTAGGGATTTCATTGTTAAGTTTGGTNGTCATGTTGAATTAGTTGGAGACTTACCGTTGAGTTTCTTTAGAACTTCTACAATTGGTGACCGAACCTTCTTCACTGGGCCTCCGGGCTTGGGTAGCTAGATGATATTCCAAGTTTTCGATATCTTTTGGATGACTAGGGATTTCATTGTTAAGTTNATCATGTTGAATTAGTTGGAGACTTACCGTTGTGCTTCCTTGTTTTCTGGTAAACAGCTATAATTAGATGTTAATTCGGGAGGAAAAGTTTCTCTAGAACCTTTACAATTGATGACCGAACCTTCTTCACTGGGCCTCCGGGCTTGGGTAGCTAGATGATATTCCAAGTTTTCGATATCTTTTGGATGACTAGGGATTTCATTGTTAAGTTTGGTGAGGTACGAGAATTCGGACGGCCCAAGGTGTTTCAGCCTTATCAGTGAAATGTCATCGGGTTCAAAAGCGTTCGAAGTGTTGGAACTCTTGCTTGTTGGACAAGGAGACTGACAAGGTGTTGGATATTCTCCTATTATTTCCCGAAAAACAGTTCCCCATTGTAATATATTATGTCGGATATACTCGAGTAACAAATCAATTATCTCACTCTCTTCATCTTTCCACCCTAAAACACAACAATTCCTATTGGTTAATTAAAATACCTTCATTTTGATTAGCTAAAACTCACAACTAACCCAAACAAAGCCCTCCAGTGTTAGTTATAAGAACTTCCTCAAACCAAACTTCCTAAGAGACTGAAAAATATTCCAGAACACCCTGTATCTAAAGACTAACAACGATTGTAGACTGAATATCCATTAGTTCCTTTTATTATTTCATTTTTTTCTCTATGCACAAAAAAATATAAGCCTTAAAAAGAAAATAAATAAAAGAGAAATGCAGCAGAAGCGCAGACAAATATTGGGGAGATTAAATTTGAGGTTATAATGAAAGCTCACGCAATGGCATTATTATTCTATCTTCTTTGTGTGTTGCTCCTGTTCTTCCTTTTTCAAAACACGATATTTTCAGTGAACGTCGTCATCGTCGTCCTCTCGGTTTTCCGTTGTTATTTATTGATTATTTATTTCGTTCCTTGAAATATACAGTAATCAATTAAGTGAATATCCTGTCAATTTTGTTTTCAATTAGAGACAGGTGAAACAGCACTATATTGGCTGGCGAAGTGAGCCACCGCCGGTTCCAATAATCGACATCTTACCACTTCATATACGATGACGACGACGAAAAAACAAAAACAACGAAAAATAATTGTCGTAAATTTTAAATTACACTTTCATACACAAATTAACCCCTTTTTTCCTTGATGGCTTCGTAGGGATGTGGATTGACTTGACATACATGGAGTATGTTTGTGCTGATTCTCAAAATATTTTCAGAATATTTGAGTAGATTTTTGTAGCACTTTTGTTTCTCTTGGGAAGAGTTGTCAGGTTTTAGACAAGAGCAATAAATGGGAATAGTTTTTTGGCTCATCTATGCAAGAAAATGAGGACAGTTTCTTGGAAATGAGATGATTTGCAGCCTCAAATAAACCTCAAAATCCCTAACAAATGCTACCAGCGATAAATGACGACATTATGACGTTCTTTTCACGTTACTATTACGTAATTTGCCCGTCAAGACTTGAGAATTTATTGTTACCAATGATTTGTGAAACCGTATTATTATAAAGATATCTATAAAACATTTTTTGAAAGGAAAACGTCAGGATATAAAATTATTAAGTTAGCCTTATGTGTGACCAGGGTTTTCCGACCTTAGAGTTGTTTCCCTTTCACACTATGCTTCAAAATGACTCAAGCTTTTTCCATAGATGGCAAAGCTAAGATAATAAGGATGTAGGGTATCATCGTCTTAATCTTTGTCTCCAGTTAGTCCCCACGATATCGTCATGACATCTATTACCCAAAGACTTTTCATACAAATTCAAATTATAAAAGTCTTCGTAAACTTTTTTACAACAAAACAATCATCCTTAGTTTGTCTTCTACGATCTCATTTCTGAAAAGAAGACTACTTCATGTCTTTCAAGTTTGTCGTCGAAGATTAATTAGAGATGATTTTATAATTACGAGAAAGTCTCAGAAGCTGTTTATCATTTTATTTGTCGAAAAGTCTTTGAACGAACTGAAGACAAAATCTGAGATAATAATATATTCAGGATGTCTTATGTTTCATGATTAGTTTCATTGTGTTAACAGGGGTTGCAAGCATTTAAGCTATAAAATTCCTCTGAACACACCTGATAATATAAAGTTAGATAATATTATGATATGAGACTTGGGTGACTATGGCTTTTAAAACGTCTCAGAACATGCCTAAGTCGTAACACTATCTCTGGACAGGCCTGAGTCGTTTCCCTTTCACACTAGTCCTCAAGATGATTCAAGCTCTCTACATAGGGCTAAGAAAATAAGAATGTTTGATATCATTGTCTCAATTTTTGTCTCCAGTTAGTCCTCACGTTTTTTTTACAAATTCATTCATCAAATCTTCATAGACTTTCTCAAACGGAAAAAACATCCCTGGGATTGCCTTATAAGATTTAATTGTAGCTAAAATTTATGCGAAAAGTCTTTGAATGAACATATTCGGGAACTTAGCATTAAAGATATCAATATCATTACTGACCATCTCTGGCATGTGAGACAGAAAATTATTCTTTCATTTAAGAGTAAAAGGGAAAAGTATATCAAATATTATAGTTATTGTTAACTTTAATGATTACTTCACGAGACAATGATATTTTCAGGATGTCTTACCTTGAAATGTTTCATTGTGTTAACAGGGATTGTTAAAACTTAAGTCAGTAAGATCATCTAAACGCACCTGAGACTGATTCCTCAAGACGAATGAACATTCAAAAAACTAGACATTGAATAATGTCTTTGTAGTAGTCTATACTTTCAAACTTAGTCCTATAACAAACTTCACTCATCTGTGAAGAGAGCTTGAGGCATAGTGTACCACTGAAAGGCCTCAGGACTGTTCTGAGGTTTTTTGAAGGCCACAGTCGGATATTCACGTCCAGACATGGGGTTTCTCTTTATATTCCTGTGTAGTCTATGAAAAATATGTTTAGCATTGATTCCAAATTGAGGTGTTATTTTAGTTAATAGCGGTGCTTATTCTCGATTAACTTCACTTCATAAGGTAATTTTCTAAAGCTAACTCCTCATGTTACAACAGACGACAGTAGTAAGCAATGAAGATAATACACTGAAAAAACACTTTTAAGATCCCACATATTGTAGCTGATCTGAAAATAGTTTTACTAGCTTTTTACCCCACAAAAAATATAAGCGTTGCTGGCAGGTGACGCTGTTGACGAATTTATGCCGGCTAATCCTGCTTATTTTGGTAAACGGCTGATATGTCTGCATTTAAACCAAATTGACCTAAACAAAATTGAGTCGAATCGGGCTAGTTAAACTATTATTCTAATTACGAACACCTTCAGCTTTTGTTTGGCTTAACAATGATTTTTAGCCAATCAAAATAAAGCAATTTAAATAGACCAATAGGAATTGTCTTTTTTATGTTCTCATTTTTCTTCTCTCTTACTTTTTTGATATCTTAACTTCTATTGCTCATGAGATACTTTCAAGAAAGAAGAAGTTTTCAGAAGAAACTATCGATCGCCAAAAGGAATCTTTAATTTTACATATAGTATCGTTGGTCGGCTAAATGAATCATAGTTTAAAATACAACCCATCCTCCTTAAACCAAACAAAACTAAAAAAAAAAAAAGCGAACCTAAACATAATTGAGTCAAATCGAGTATAATTCTAATAACGAACACTTTCAGCTTTTGTTCGGTTTAGCAATGACTTTTAGAAAATCAAAATTAAGCAATTTTAAAAGACCAATAGGAATTATCTTTTTTATGTTGTCTTCATTTTTCTTGTCTCTTACTCTCTTGATATCTTAACTTCTGTTCCTCATGAGAAACATTCAAGAAAGAAGAAGTATTAAGAAGCGCCATCTTTTAGTCGTCGAAAGCAAATTCTTAATTTTACATATCATGTAATTTTTCAATTAATTAAATCAAAACTTAAAAACCATCCTCCCAAAACCAAACAAAAACTAAAAAATAAAGATAAATTTCTTTAAAAAAATCTCAAAAACTAATTTCCTTTACCAAGTCATCGCATCAAGTAGACAAGAAAACCAGCCCAACACTGTTCCAGAAACCTGCCAAGAAAAGAAATATTTCCTTTTAGTCTCTTCCTGCGTCTCTCGCCTCTTACTACGTCCTCAAATACCAACCCCGTTAGGTTTTTCATGTCATACACATCACATGGTTGACAAAAAAATTCAGAAATATAAATGTCCTGTTGCAAATAATAAAGCAAAAAAAAAAAAAATAGGAAAAAAACATAAAAATGTTGAGAAAAAAAGTTTATCAAAATGAAAAGAGGACGAAAGGAGAGGGTATAGAAAAATATCAGGGATAGAAGCACATTGTAAACAGGTGAATACACATAGACAGAGCACACAGACAGACGGTAGCTTTTTTTGTCCTGGCTGGCTGACTGGCTGAGTCTCCCTTTCTCACACCACTGAGTTCCATTCGAGTTAGCGAACTGAAAAATTTGTAGCCGTCAGGCAGAAAGGACTAAGGACATATTTTGGGACTATTTCAAATTAAATGTTCTCGACAAATGTTTATTAATGTTGATTTTGATGGTAGATTGGTATAGAAAGGAAGGTTTACTTTGAATCAGTTGTAGATTCATGTCATTTCAAACAATCATTAGAGTCAAAGGGTCTCGAAATAGAGAATCTAAACCAATTAGCCTCATCAATGAAGATGTTGTTTTTTTCCTTTTAAAAAGGAACTAATTATTTCACATGAAACTATTGATTTGTAATTAACGTCATCAAAGGACCTCGTTCAACTGACGAAGGATGCTGAGCAAAAATCAATGGTAAGGACAGAAAATACGTTTACTGAAAGCTCTCCTTAAATTAAGATGACGATGATGGTGAACTTATGATGGCTGTTGGATAACCTGCCGTATGTCCTTATGGACCTTTGTCTTTTGTTTGCTTTCGAATAAGACTCCTTTCGTCTCGACGGTAGACTGTGGAGATTGACTTGTAGTAGACTGCCTTTTGTATATCCTTAATAAAATTAGTCGTTCTGATTTGATTAAAGGGATTGAATTATTCTAAAGAAGACAAAGGTTGTTGTTTGGGATTGTTTGCCTAAACATATGTAGTAAATTGGTTATTGTCTTGAGTAAATTGATTTTTTTCCTGGCTCTGTAAGGTTAAGAAATGGTTGTCTCATGGTTCGCCTGAAATTATTTATCGAAATTACTAATTAACTTACTGTCCAAGATTTTTCTTCAATTTTAAATTAAATTTATGTTGGGTTTGAGACTTGGAGTAACGCCTAATAATATTCATATGCTTTCGAATAAGACTCCTTTCGTCTCGACGGTAGACTGTGGAGATTGACTTGTAGTAGACTGCCTTTTGTATATCCTTAATAAAATTAGTCGTTCTGATTTGATTAAAGGGACTGCTGGTTTGAATTATTCTAAAGAAGACAAAGGTTGTTGTTTGGGATTGTTTGCCTAAACATATGTAGTAAATTGGTTATTGTCTTGAGTAAATTGATTTTTTTCCTGGCTCTGTAAGGTTAAGAAATGGTTGTCTCATGGTTCGCCTGAAATTATTTATCGAAATTACTAATTAACTTACTGTCCAAGATTTTTCTTCAATTTTAAATTAAATTTATGTTGGGTTTGAGACTTGGAGTAACGCCTAATAATATTCATATGCTTTCGAATAAGACTCCTTTCGTCTCGACGGTAGACTGTGGAGATTGACTTGTAGTAGACTGCCTTTTGTATATCCTTAATAAAATTAGTCGTTCTGATTTGATTAAAGGGATTGAATTATTCTAAAGAAGACAAAGGTTGTTGTTTGGGATTGTTTGCCTAAACATATGTAGTAAATTGGTTATTGTCTTGAATAAATTGATTTTTATTCTGACTTTGTAAAGGTTAAGAAATGTTTGTTCCAGGACTCAACTAAAATTATATAACGAAATTATTATTTAATTGTCTTGGATACTTTAAAATTACTATAAAATTTATATTGGGTTTGAGACTTGGAGTAACGCCTAATAATATTCATATGCATTCGAAAAAGACTCCTTTCGTCTCGACGGTAGACTGTGGAAATTAACTTGTAATAGACTGCCTTTTGTATATGTTCCTTAATAAAATTAGTCCTTCTGATTTGAATAAAGGGACTGCTTGTTTAAACTATTCTAGATACAATGGTTGTTGTTTAGGGTTTTGAGAAATAATTCCCCTGAACATATGAATTAACTTGTTTATTGTCTTGAGTAAATTGGTTTTTACTCTGATTCTGTTACGGTTAAGTAATACTTGTCCCATGGCTGAGCTAACATTATTTGAAGAAATTATTATTGAATTGTCTTCGATTTATATTTTGCTATTAAATTAATGTTGGGTTTGAGACTTGGGAGTAGCACCTAATAATATTCAGCGAATTCAGTTTTTGTCTAGACTAACTTCTAGTTTAAGTTTGATTGTCTCGACTAAACTGAACAAAATTTAAAAAATATCTTGTAAATGTATACCTTTAGTTTAGACACTTTTAGATAATGTAAAATGTGAAAACTTCAGTAATTCTAAATTGTTGAATATTGTCGTATTTTATTCATTAAACATCTTGGTAGTAACGCCTAGTAATATTCAACGAATTCAGTTTTAGCCTCGACTAATCAACTTTTTGATGAAGTTTGGTTGTCTCGACTAAACTGTACAACATAGAAAAAATCTTTTTAATTTAGACACTCTTAAATCTTTTAATGAAAACTCCAACCATTCAAAATTGATGAAGCGAACATGAAAACCCGACCATAATTAAGTTATTACATCAGATCGATATTTGAATCTTCCAGTAAAGTGAATAAACTGAACGGACGAACGAACGAATGAAACGAGAATATTCATCATATTATTCTTTTGTCGTCCGGTATACGATTTAATTAAAAAGTTAGATGAAAGAACGAACAACGTCAATATATGTAATCCAGCGGATAACAGTGATAAGTGCCAATCATCAAACTCATCAGGATATTTTCTCCACATAGCCATCGACGTTCTTTCACGCAGCATATATAGAAGAATATTATATTTTCCCATTGAAATTTGATATTTCTGTCGAATGGATGTACAATTTATGGTTTGTTTTCCTAACAGGAACACTTTCACACTGTGAGGAAGAAATATTGATTGAAATCAGTAGTTTTCTTGAATTTGTGGTTTTATGTTGGGCTTATTTATCCCATCTAACAACCAACAAATTTAAACTCACCTGCATAAAAGGTACGTGCTTCGACTAAACCAAATCTAATCCACGAACCAAGAAGTATTGTTTCAAATGTGTAATTAATACAACAACCTTAAGTTAAATGTGTCTAGGACTTAGTAGTTGAGCTTTGTGCTTCGACTAAGTTTTGTGTCTCCACTATACTAAAAATTATTCGGATAAAAAATTATCAAAACCACTTAAAATTTATTTAATCCAACAATACAAAAATTAGTTTTATCTAAGATTTAGTAGGGCATCTCAAACTCAGTAGAGCTAAAGAATGTGTGCTTGAACTAAATAAACAATATTATACACAAACCATGTAAAAAAAACTATATTTATTTAATACAAAAGCTCGGATGTGCTTAAACTAAACAAAAAATCGAATACACAAACCAAATAAAATAACTAAAATGGTTTCTGTGATACATTTTTTGTTTAGAGAATTATGTATAAATTTCAATACGACTTTGATTAAATGAAAATTCAACAAATTCTTTTGTGTGCTTTGATTAAAAGAAAAATCAAGTACACAAACCATTGTGTTATATGAATATCCAAGAAACCAATCCCCTTCAATTGAAAGGTGTGTGCTTCGACTAAACAATAAATCAAGTACACAAAAAATAGTCTTAAATGAATATCCAAGAAAACAATCTCTTTAACAAAATCCGAGCCACAAACCATTGTCTTAAATCCAAGAAACCAACCTCCTTCACCCAAAAGATGTGTGTTTAAGCTAAATCCAAATCAAAACCATCACAAAAAATATAAAACAGATATTTTTCTGAGTGTAAAAATATTTGTATTGAAGTTCCAACTACACAAAACAAAAATTGTGCCCAGACGCGCAAAAAAAGTATTTTCATTTCCGTATTGAAAAATGTGGATTTTTTTCCTGTTATTATTTTCTTAATGGGAAAAAATACGAGACAAAAAATTTGAGTTGAAGGGAAGGGAGGGAACAGTTTCATATCAAAATTAAACAACAAAAAAATAAAATAAAAAATAAAAGTCGTAGGTAATTAATAAAAATCCAACAAAACACTGCAATGGCAGAGGATGGAATAGAGAGAGCCTAAAGTTTCTTTTTTATATACATTTTTTTTTTCGTTCGTTAACTTCGCATTTTTAATAACTGAATGTTCTGTAAAAGGAGTGCGAGTCAGGATGAAATGAAAATATGTGCAGTTTGCATACGTTGCATATGAAAAAAAAAAAAATAATAAAAAGTTAAAATCTCTGAAATATAATCATTTATATAATATTTTTGTGGAAGGATAGAAAAAGGATGAATTTGGATTCGGATTCTATACCAAATTCTCATTCGCTGTTTTCTATGATTTCAATGGAATGGGTTTTACTGATATTTGAATATTAAAAAAATATCCAGCTTCTATTTGCTTAATGTTTATGCGTTTCGGAAGTTCATTTAGCAAATTGATATTTCTCTATGAATTTTTTTTAATGAAAAATAAATATAGTTTTTTTTTTATCATGGTTGGTTTACTGATATCTATGGATATTAGTTGATTGGATGGAGAAATTAGGATTTTTTTAAAATATTTGTTGTTTCAAATATTAGTAATTGTTTTGAATAATACCTTGGGTTGAAATATCTGAGTTTGAAGTTAATGGTTTTTGTCTAGAATACAGCAGGTTTTTTTTAAAGGATTCGTGTCCTAATTAAAATGAATGAGTTTATGAAATTCACTAAGATTTGTTAGTTTTTGAATGTTTCAAGAATTGCTTTAATTCTGAATCTTTCCCTTCAATTAAAAAAAAATACATTTGGCAGACAAAACACTTCAAGATATGTATTTTCAATAATCAACAAAGCTCTAAAAGCGAGGATTTGTGTTATGAATAAAATTTAGCACAAACTTTTTAATAAATTTTGGATTTGGGTTCAAATATCTACTAAAGACATTAGCGCGGACATACATCTGTATATGTATCTTCAATAATAAGGATTCGTGTCCTCAAAGAGAAATTAGTGCGTTTCTGAAATTCACTAAGATTTGTGAGTTTTTGAATCACTTAATAATTAGCAAAATTATTTGCGTCCTAAATAAAATTTAGTATAATTTAGTCTATGAATGAATTTTAAACTTGGGTTGTAATATCAACTATAAAAATATTATCGCGGACATAGATATGAATATGTGTTTTCAATAATTAACCAACTCCATAGTAAATTTAAGGCTGATCTATTTTATGAATACATTTTATAATTTGGTTCGTTTATCAACTAAAATGTTATCTAGGACAATAATCTACTTTTTATTTTGTTTAAAACAAAGGTGATGAAGTTCTATGGTATATAAAATACAAAGATGATTCATGTATATACTTAAATTTAGTAGAGTGGGCATAAATCTGAAGATCTATCTTCAATAATTAACAGGATTCATGTCCTTACTAAATTAAGGACGATATGTTTCAACATTTTTTGGTTTTTGCAAACATTATTAATTGTATTGAATCATAAATTGGCTAAACATTTAAAGATTGAAATTTTTTAGAATAATACAAAAAATTAAAGCCCAAGGCATTACAAATTATAAAAATCAAGAAAAAAATATTAAACCATTTTTATTCCTAGTGCAGAAATATTTGTATCTTTACTAATCCAAGGACGATATGTTCGTTGAATATATTTTTAAGTTTGGTTTATATATCGACTAAAATATTAGTGATTAAACATATAGAAAAAAAGAATTGATATGCTTTTATGTTACGAATAATTTAGAGATATTCAAAGAACAAAAATTAAAATACTTCCTTATATTTCGCTAAACATGATGAATTCTTATCTTCATTTGCGAAGAGCTTATCTTCAATAATTAACAAAAAATTAAAGGTTCATGTAATAGAAATTCTGAAGGTTTTTTTATGGAAATATTTTACGGTTGAGGTTTTATATTCAGTAAATTTTTACTTTTATTTTAAGCTTAAAAGGAATAAGCACATTCGTGTCATTGCTAAAGTTAAGTCAGTTCATAGTTCCATTTCTGCTTTGGGTTTTTATATCGACTAAGGTATATATGTGACTAAGGTATTAGTGATTACATTAACGGTTCGTGAATAGAGTTGAGGAGAGTTGGATTTATAGAAGTATCTTAGGGATGGGGCTTAGTATCCAATAAATTCTTAGTTAAATATTCAAAAAAGTAAAAAGAATTGAAACCTTTGTGCCTTTGATAAAGTTAAGCCAGTTCATTATAAAATGTTTGGCTTAGGGTTTTATATCGGCTAGGGTATTAGTGAACAAATCAAACACTTAAATATTTGACAAAATATTTTATGGTCGAGGTTATATGTCCAAAAAAATGTATTTCTATATTCAAAAAATTAAAAAGAATTTAAACATTCTTGTCTTGACTTTTAGTTAAGTTCGTACCTGCTTTGAATTCATATATCGACTAATGCATAATTGAGGACACAAAGCTAAAATTTAAGCACTCTACACAATATATTTTATGGTTGAGGTTTCATATCCATTCAATTTTTAGTTTTATATTTAAAAATTTCTTTGCTAAAGTTAAGATCGAACCTATAATTCTATTTTCGCTCTAGGTTTATATATCGACTAACGTATTAGTGATAAAATTAATGGTTCGTGTAATATAATTGAGGAGGGTTTGTTTTATGGAAATATTTCAGGATTGGGGTTTTATATCCATTAAACTTTTTCTTTGATCTTCAATAATTAAGAAGAATCTAAACATTCGTGTCTTTACTAAAGTATAAAGTCAGTTCATAACTCCATTTTCTCTTTGGGTTTATATATCGGCTATGGCATTAGTGAGGACAGATTCATGTATTGGCTAAAATATTAGGGAAGACATAAATCTTTGAAGAGAGTTTTTGTCATAGGCCAAAAACCTTTCATTATTTAAGAATAGTAAAAATAATATCAGGAAATCTCAAAAACACACCAAAAAGAAGCTTTATCTCTACGAAAAAAAATACAACTACAAAACACCTTATGCTTACCCCCCATTATGCTCATAAAAATGCATTCTTTTGTTTTTTTCTAGAATACACAAATTTTAATTTCTATATTCATTTAAAAAGCTATTTTATGATTTCTCTCCCTCTGTAAATTTTCTTTCCTTTAGTTTTTGTTATAAAAATATTTTTCTTAAAAATCGTAATAAACAAGAGGGGTAAAGTTTAAAACAAAACCTACGTTGAAAGGAATTAAATGAGTCTGCTAAATATTTATTTATATGTGTGTTATTTTTTTTTTTATTTTATTTTTATATTTTTTTTTAGAATTTTTTAAGTGTAATTTCACAATTTTTTAAAGAAAATCTCTATGTGTATTTTTTTATAAATGTTTTTTAAATGTCTATTTTAATTTAAACGATTAAATAATTTTCCATTAAAGACCACTTTTCTGGAAAGTTATTCAAAACTTTTTTCAAAATTTCTAAATGTTAGCTTTTATTTAAAATTTTAAAAATATTTTTGTTGAAAAAAAAAACTGAATTTATTGTCAAGAAGTTGATCTACGTTTTTTGGAAATGGCTGTGCTAAATATAATTTTTATAATATTTTTTAAAAATAATACTTTTTTAAAAAACAATTTAAAATTAAAAAAAAAAAAAAAATTAAACAAAAAAAAAGTGAGTGAAAAAAGAGTGAGTGATTTTGAAAAGTGGAAAAACTTCTTGAAAATATTATGAAAAAGAAAATTTAGTTTAATTTTTACTCTTTTTTCAATTATTTTTACAAAAAAAGTTATTAGTTTATGATTCCGTTTCGATTCGATCGTTCGCCGTCCCGTTGTTACCGTTACGTTACCAGCGCCCAAACAAAAATCGATACTCAACTTCTTGAATTTTGAAAAATGAAATGAAAAAAAAATGTATGTTTATAATGAGAATATACTGAACCCCTCTTGTTTTTGGCAACAGAAAATTAAATATTTTTCTTTTTGTATTTTTCTAAATATTTTTTTTTTATTTTATTAATTTTTTTTAAGTAAAACTAGAAAAAACCATATTTATAGAAAAAAGTCACAAAAATTTCAACAAGCAAAAAAATAATAAAAATGAGAAAAAAAAAGAATTTCTAACATAAAAATCACAAAAAAAAAAAAACAAAAAAAAGAAAAGAAGTTGATGTTGGATTTTTGTTTGGTATTGCAGGAAACGTCTGAATTAGCCCTCGGTATAGGTGCCAGTATTTGTGGTGGTAGTAGTGGAGGCAGTGCTAATAATAGTTCTTCAACAACTGCTGCGTCATCGTCGCAGGCAGCTGAACATGGGGTTATATACACGTGTATGTACTGTGGTTCGACATTCCCTCATCAGAGTAAGCTGACCCGTCACATATTGCACACGCATTCACTAGACTCGTTGAAGTATCGTGAACACCAGAGCCATATACTAAGTTTACTGCCACATGATCTACCACACTTTCCCCATAGACCACTGGATGCCCTGGATCCAAATGATCACCCATCGGCGACAACCCCAATGGACATTGATTTTGCTACGGCAGTGGCGGCAGCGGCCAATTTCCAAAATGTAGTCGCTGCTGCGGCCAGTAGCAGTGGGGTCGGAGGTAATACCTCGTTAAGCATATCGACGAATAGTAGTCTAAGTGGCGGTGGTGTGATTGGTTCGGCGCCCGGTTCATCTACGGCATCGTCTGCAGTTGCTGCGATGGCAGCCTGTAGTAGTGGCAATGATCCGAATAGTGTTGTACTATGTAAGTTCTGTGGTAAAAGTTTCCCCGATGTTACCTCACTCATAACACATTTGCCGGTGCATACAGGTGATCGACCGTTTAAATGTGAGTTCTGTGGTAAAGCTTTCAAATTGAGACATCATATGAAGGACCATTGTCGCGTTCACACTGGTAAGTATTGAACAACATTCATTTTTTATTTAAGATGCAATCAAAATTAAAGAAAATTGTCTTTGGAAATTTGTTGTTATTCTTTTCCTTGTTCTTCTACTTCTTTTTTGTCTCGGTTTTTGTTTGGTTTTAGTCAGGGTGGGAACCGCAGATGTGTATGAGCTAAAAGCTTATGAAAAGTTTGATATGGTTTGTGTAAAGGATATTGCTAGATTTTGCAGCGATGCTTCTTAAATAAGATTCAGAAAATTTTAATTCTTTTGAACAACATAAATTTGCCTTAAAGACCGCAAGATACGAATGGTTTGTGCCTATCAATTGGTTCGTGTAAAAGATAATAGAAGACTGATAGAAAGGACGAACCATTTTAAAGATTTCGAAAATTATAAATCATATTATCGAGCTTTGATGCTTCTTATGTCAAATTCAGAAAAATTGAATTCTTGTGAACAAATCACAAAAATTTTCTTCTCATTTGTGGCTCGTTTTTGTTTCACTACCTTTTTTTGAGTACATTTTTAGTAAGGGCAAAAACAAAAAACTTCAAAGCAAAAAGATTATGAAAAGCTCGTCATGTGTCTATGATTTGGTTCATGTATAAGATTAATCTGAGCTAGAAATCTGTCTAAAAGTCCGCAAGATGGAAACCACATAAGGTTTGTGCCTATGATTTGGTTCACGTAGAAGAATATGACCAATTAATACCTGACAATATTCCACATTAAAGATGAAATCATATTTCACATTTAGTTTTTCCCTACACAAAAATTTCAACAATGAAGAATGATTTTGTGTAGGCGAATAATAAACTTTGACCTTAAAAACTTTTACAATTGCCATTAAAATGCATAAACCATCAAAAACATAAAGTGGTGGGAGGTAAAATAATTAATATCATATTCGAAGTATAAAAAGTTTCTTCCTTGGGAAATATGAGTCAAAGTTGAAAGCTATTTAAAGAGAACTGGTTTCTTAAGAATTACAGCCATTACTCTTAAGATTTAAACTGATTTAAATATAGCATTTTTTAAGATTTCCTTATTTTTTAAATTTAACGAGAAATAGAAGAAAGATATTTTTTTAAAGGAGTATTACTAAATTTTATTAATTATACAAATGTCTCAAGTTCGAATCCAATCTAAAGCATTTTTTTTTTACTTTTCCAAGTCATTCACATTTATATATTCCCAATTCTTGTACCTTGCAGATACGTCCACCAAGTAGAACAAGAATAAGAGTGAAATTTTAAACAAATATCTCAAGTTCGAATCCAGTCGAACGCATTTTTTTTAACTCATTCATGAAAACATCCGAGAATATTAGCAGATATGTCCACCGAGTAGAATAAGCGAGAGATTTTAAACAAATGTCTCAAATTTGAATCCAAGAAAAATTCAAGAGCTTGACAAGTTCAAGAGTTGGAAAAGTTCAAGAGTTGATCAACAAGTTGAACAAGTTCAAGAGTTGGACATCAACTTCGAGAGTTTGACAAGCTCAAAAGATGAACAAGCTCAAGAGTTGATCAACAAGTTGAACAAGTTCAAGAGTTAGACATCAACTTCGAGAGTTTGACAAGCTCAAAAGATGAACAAGCTCAAGAGTTGAACATGTCCAAGATCTTGACAAGTTCAAGAGTTGGACAAGTTTAAGAGTTTACAAGTTCAAGAGTTGGATAAGTTCAAGGGTTGGACAAGTTCAAGAGTTGAACAAGTTCAATAGTTGGACAAGTTCAAGAGTTGGG
Source organism: Megaselia abdita (assembly GCA_001015175.1). Classification (NCBI taxonomy): domain Eukaryota; kingdom Metazoa; phylum Arthropoda; class Insecta; order Diptera; family Phoridae; genus Megaselia; species Megaselia abdita. The sequence continues at coordinate 23,585 of JXPG01018217.1, forward strand.
CAAGCTCAAGAGTTGGACCAGCTCAAGGGCTTGACAAGTTTAAGAGTTGGATATCAATTTCAAGAGCTGGACAGGTTCAAGAGTTTGACAAGCTCAAGAGTTGAACATGTCCAAGAGCTTGACAAGTTCAAGAGTTGGATAAAGTCAAGAGTTGGACAAGTTCAAGAGTTGAACAAGTTCAAGAGCTGGATAAGCTTAAGAGTTGGACTAGTTCAAAGTGTGGTAGAAGCATTACCATTTAAAAAAAATTCTGCCGGTAAAAGTTTGGACTTTAATAAATATTTAAAGTAAAATCATTAAAATGTTCTGTTAACGATATTTAAAAATCCGACTAGTAAAAAAATAATAAAAAGAGAGATGGGCGTGTTCGAAGCCCAATGGAAGCATGGGAATTAACATTTTTTTTTTCTGTCCGTAAGAAATGGGCCTTACAGAGCAAGATGGCATTCAACTAAATGAAGTGATCATAGTTAGAGTTTGTATTATTTTTCAATTTAAAAGTCCGACAAGGAAAAAATGAATAGAAGAGAGTTGAGCGAGTTTGAAGTCTGGTAGAAGCATTAGCATTTAAATTTTTTCTGTACGTAAAACATTGGAGATTTATTACAAAATATTGAGAGCAGAATTACGAGTTCGAATAAAAATATTTTGATAACTAAATGAAGTGATCATAGTTAGCTTTTGTATTATTTTTCAATTTAAAATTCGGACAAGGACAAAATTAATAGAAGAGTGTTGACCGAGTTCGAAATCTGGTAGAAGCATAAGCTTTTTTTCTGTCCGTCAAAATTTTGATGTTTCTTAATAAATATTCAGAGCTGAATCAATGGGTGGAATTCAACTATTGTAATAACTAAATAAAGTGATCATTGGCATTGGTATTATTTTTCAATTTGAACATCGATAAGTAAAACAATTACAAAGAGTTGGGTGGGTTCGATGTCTGCTAGAAACATTAGCATATATTTTTTCAATACAGGTAATATTGGACAAGTTTTGTCCAAGGACACCGTTATGTTAACGGTTTGCCTTTCCGTCCACCTGTAATCTTTTTAAAGTCAGAGGTTATCCCTCCAAGCCTTGTAAAGTTCGGCCTCAATTTTGTGCTAATTCTTTTCTTGTTTTCAATTCCTAAATTATGTAGGTTAATATTGGAATAGGTTAAATGTCTACATAATTAAGTGAAATACTTACATTTGTGGTTAAATTTGAACACTTACATTTATTTTTAAATATGTAAAGAAACGGGAAAAATGCCTACACTTCATAATAAGAGGACTGTCTACACAATTGGGAGAACATTTAATTAAAAAGGTTAAATTACACGGAAAAAATGTAAGTCTTACCTGCTTATGTGGTTTACTATAGAAGGGGTTTTTACTACTTATGCCGGAATTTTACTTACACTTGTAGGAATTTCAGTCACTATTCTAGAAGTTTTATAGGCTCATGTTGGGTTTTTTACCAGCTGATTTTAGAGTTTTACCAACTTATTTAACAAAGTGTCCAGCTCAAGTTGGAGTTCAAATAAAAATGTAGGAGTTTTGCCTAGTTTCATATTTTTTTAAGAATTTCATAAATCCATATATACCTACATTTCTTTTTTTTGTTAAACATAAAGTCACATACTAAAGTAGGAATTTCACCTACGAACTTTACTTATAAACTTGTATAACTTAATATTTCTGAGGCATTATAAAAAATGTTCAGTTTCCTAGGCAGTCATTAAGCATCATAAAAAAAGAAAAAGATCCAGAAAAGGTGAGATTTGAATACTGATTGTCTTGGACAGAAAATATTTGAGCTAGCTATGAAAGTCAGATGCGAAAAGAAGTACACGTGTTAAGTTTTTAAGCTAATTTTGAGTTTCTTTGCTGAACATTTTGAGAATTTTTGAGCTTGTTCTGAAATAAATAAACTTTCACAAGAATTGAAAGTTTTTTTTCCATTATGCTCAAAATGTTGAGATTTTTTGGTTTTTCTCTCAAATACAAAATTTAAATTTTGGTTTTCTTTACTCAAAATGTTAAGCTTGTTCCAAAGAACAGTAGTTCAAACAATTTTGAGCTGGTTTGGAAATTCTCAAATTTTTGCTCAGCATTTTGGGATCTTTAGTCTTCTTTCTCAAAATTTTGAGATTTTTTTTCTATTTTTAGATTGTTTTGAAATAAGAAAATACAAAAATTCAGAATATTTTTAGTTTAAGCTTGGATTTTTGGCTCAACATTAATTTTTTGAGCTAAAACTGAACATTCGCTCAAAATGTTTAAAGCATAACAATTTTAAAACCCAAGAATTCAAAATATAATTTCTCAGACAAGCTTTCTTCTTTTTTTAACAATTGAATAACGACTTCTACCAACTTCTTGAAAAAGTTTATGATTCAAGTAGGAGTTCTGATAAAAATATAAGAGTTTTACCTAGTTTCATATTTTTTTTAGAAATTTTATATAATTCAATAAATACCCACATCTCTCTAAAGTAATAAAATAAAAATCACCTACTAAAATAGGAATCTTCCCTAAAATTTAATTTACATACGAACTTTACTTCTAAATTTATATAATTTAATATATCTGAGCCATAGACAAAGCTAGTTTCCAAGGCAGTCGTCAAGTAGAAAGCAAACAATATAAAAAAATATGAAACCAAGATGGGATTTGAACCCTGAGTGTCTTGTATGAGCAAGATAGAATTGAAAGACAGGTATGGAAAGAAGTACTTTTTACTAATCATATCCTCAACCTGATAAAATGTAAAAAAAAACACACACTTTGTTTAATTTTTATTGCAAATTAAATAAAATTAAGTAAAAAATTATTACAAGAAATTAAACAAACAAAACTTTAATTATATAATCAACAGGCGAGCGACCATTCAAATGTAACAAATGTGGTAAGACATTTGCCAGATCGACAATTCTGAAATCGCACGAGAAAACTCATTACCCCAGATATTCTCGTCTTCGACAATTTTAAACAAAACAATTTCAATTTTGATTGCAATTTAAATAAATAAAGTGACAGAAAAAATTATATCAAACAAACAAACAAAAAAAGTAAAACAAACCAAACTAAACAAAACCCCAACAGGAGAACGACCGTTCCGATGCACCATGTGTGGGAAGACATTCTCGAGGTCCACGATTTTGAAGGCGCACGAGAAAACCCACTTTCCCAAGTATGTAAGAAAGTTTTTGTCACCAAGTCCTGTCGACACAAAGGATGAACTACCACAATAGTTAAAATATTTTAGAATATTATTAAAGTATGACGATAATAATAAATTCTAATTTATAAACATTAAATATAATTATTATCAATAATTATCATTAAAATATTAAACAAGAAAAAGAAAAAGAAACATTTGTAATAATAACACTTAATTTTGTTCTTTTTCACATATTATTATTATTTCAAAAAAGAAATATAATTTTTTGTGTTTAAAAATCTTTTTGAATAAAAATTTACAGGAAAAAAAATTATTAAGAAAAAAAAAAACAATGTTTAGTGTAAATTTAAGAAAACAATATTTTACTAAAAAAGAAAAATTGAATGAGCTATAGAAATGCAATGAATTTTGCAGTAGATTAAGTCGGAAAAATTATCCAATATTGTAATTATCGGAATGATCTCAAGATCAATGATTATATAGAAGAAGAAGACACACACACACACAAACAAACAATTTGAAAAGAATTAGTTGTTGAATTCAAATTCATTTACAAAGTTTTTTATACAGAATAAATAGTTCAAGTTGACAAATAGAATTGGTGCTAAACATTTTAAATGACAGTTGAAAAAAAGAAAGTTAAAAAACAATAGACTCAAAATATTTTTATACATTTCAAAATACAATAGCTCAGAATTTTTTGTTTCAATATTTCAAGGTAAAGCAAAACATTATTAAATGAATTTAATTCAACAGTTTTCTACGAGTTCAATTAATTTTTATAAAAAAATAATTGCAAAGTAAACTTAACAATTTGTAAAAAAGTAACAAAAAACATAAAACAAAAAACAAATGAAATTATCGATTAAAAAAAAAAAATGATAATGATAAAAAGAAAAGTGAAGAAGAATATCTGTGATCTTAACGATATTTTTTTTAAAACAAAAGAATAACACAAGTTTTCGATCCCTTAGAGTTTTTGTGTGTAAATTATTATTTCGTTTTTCACCACTTACTTTTTTATTTTTGCTTTAAATATTCAGGTTTTTCAATGAGGTTTTTATATATATTTTATTTTAATGGTTAAAAATAATTTTTGTTTAGTTTTCCAAGAAAAATTTAGATTTAAAAAAGAAAAATTTTCTAAAAATCTAAGAAATTATATTTTTGGCTCAACATTTAATTTTTGAGGTCATTTTGAGTTTCTTTGCTCAAAATGTTTTTCTTGTTTAGAAATAAATTAACTTTAAAACTAAATAATTCAAAATTTCAGATGAGCTTTCTTCAAATTTCATAACAATTTTAATTGGAAATTCTCAAACTTTTGCTCAACATTTTGAGCCTTTTTGTCTTGTTTTTTCAAACTTTTGTTCCAAATTTTGAGATCTTTTGAAATAAATTAACTTTAAAACCCAATAATTCAAAATGAGTTTTCTTCAATTATGGCAACAATTTTGAGCTTGTCCGGAAATTCTCAAACTTTTGCTCAACATTTTGAGCCTTTTTGGCTTTTTTTCTCAAATGTTTGCTCAACATTTTGAGATTTTTTGCCTTTTTTAGATTGTTTTGAAATAAAGACTCAACAGTTCAGAATATTTTTAAGTTTGAGCTTAGATTTTTGGCTCACCATTAAATTTTTGAGCTGGTATGAGCTTTTTTTGCTGAAATGTTTGAAGCATAATAACTTTAAATCCCAGAAATTCATTTTTTTTTCTCAGATGATTATTCTATAATTAAGTTGGATTTAATGTTCAACATTTAATTTTTGAGCTAATCTTGAGTTACCTTGCTCAAAATGTTAAGATCTTCTGAACTTGTTCCAAAATAAACCAACTTTAAAACCCAATAACTGAAAATTTCAAATTAATTCTCTTCAATTATGCTTGTTTTGAAATTGTCAAAATTGATGCATTTTGAGCTTTTTTCGTCTTTAAATTCCTTTTAAATAAAAAAATACAACACTTTAAAACATTTTTTTAAATATGAGCTTGTATTCATTTTTTAAGACTCTTTCCAAGACTATTGATCTGTTTTAAGCCCAAATTTGAATGTGAGTTTTCTTCAAATATGTTCAAAATTTTGAGCGCTTTGAGCAAATTTTTATAATATTCAAAAAAATCTTAATTTCTTTTTTAAAAATTTAGAGTCACATAAATTTTAAAAACATTTTAAGCATTTTCTGTTAAAAGTATATATTTTTTGAGCTTAATTTTGATACAGCTTTTTAAAGTTTAAGAATATTTAATTTCGAAATATATTTAAATTTAAATCTCAAAATGAACACTTTCCAACAAAATAGAATTTCTTAATATTCTGAAATTCCTTGAGCTCATTTTTTTAACTTTCTCAAAATCTCAAAAAGTTCAATATTTTCAGAAATTTTCTCCCCAAAAACCATTTAAAAAACAAAAGCCTCTTTAAAAAAAACCTGAATAAAAATTGCCATTTTGTTAATTCTTCTATATCTTTTCATTTTGTAAATTTGAAGAGAAAATTGAAAATAATTAAATCCCGCCAACCCGTTCCAACCAACTAAACGTGTGATAAATAAGACGCTGACGATGATGATAGACGATTATGATGATCTCTTTTGAGTTTACTCTTCTAAATTGAGGTTTTAAACAATTGGTTTTAATTTTATATAATATTATGATTTGAATAACATTTCATTTTAAGTTTAGACCGAAGAACACTTTCAAAATTAAACATCACTCAACGAAACATTCGGACATGACATTAATCGAAATTTAATAAAATTAAAAGAAGAAAAAAAAACGTTTTGGCTGTGATAGAATTAATTAAAAAAAATTGTTAAACAAAATTTAGATAATAATACTTCAGTATTAGAATTTTTCAAAATTGTGATTGTTTAGGCCTTTTTTAGTCAAAATTTTTGCGTTTACAATGTAATATTTTTCGGTATCTCTATTGATCTCTTTGTTAGAACAAAATTTTTTTTCGAAATTTTTAAAAGTTTTTTAAATTTTACATAAATTTTTTAAACATCGTTGATTTTGAAAGTTGTCTTCCATATTTTATTTTTTAATTAAAAATTTTTTAACATTCCATTCGATTTAAAAACAAAAAAGAAAAAAAAAACTAAAAAAAAAAAGAAGAAAATTGTTTAAAAAATTTAGTTTATTTTATTAAAATCTCAATTTTTAAAGTTGGGCCTTACTTTTGGATCGGGTTGGTGTAGACCTTTAGATCTTAAAATGAATAATAATTTTAAAATTTTTATTTCTTGAAAATTAATCTATTGAAAAAAAAAACATATATGTTGATGAATTTAATACACTTAATTAAAAAATGTTTAGGAAAATTGAATTAATAAAAATTTAGAAAAACTTTTTATTTTTTATTTCGCTAAAAAAACAAAAATCATCAAAATTATCATTTACAAAATTTATTTCATTAAATTCATCAATTGTTCACTACTTTACAATGTTCCCCTATAATTGTCACGTTTTCATTAAGCATTTGGTTTTCAGAGNGACTTTACAATGTTCCCTATAATTCTCACGTTTTCATTAAGCATTTGGTTTTCAGAGAAAAATGGTTTATGTAATTTATGTAGGAAATGCAATGCAATGGGAAGACAATATGTTTGGTTTGGTACTGTAATTTAAGTAAAAAAGACACTTAAGGCAGAGAAGGAAATATTAAAATTACAGTAAGTTACAAGTGAATTTCTACCACTTTTATTTTGTAATTCACAACCGCGACAATTAATTACATGTAATTTGATAATAACCTAAATGTCATTTAAATAAGTTATATAGAATTTACTAATAATTTACATGTAAATCACAAGAAATTAAAATACCTTCAAGAAATCCCATGAGCAAAGTCGAAAATTACAGTAAATTACAAGTAAACTGGAAACTGTTTTACTATGTAATTCACAACCGCGATAATTAATTACAATTTAAAAAACACATACATGAAATTCAAATACCTTCCACAAAATTTACCCAATGAATATTTAAAGTAATAAAAAAAATCTCATGAGTCAGCAATTACAATAAATTACAAGTAAATTCCTACCCCTTTTATTTTGTAATTAACAACCAAGACAATTAATTACATATAATGCTCAGTTTCTAGTTCAGAGAAGAAAATATTTTCTATTAATTGTTGTAATTTTTACAATTACATAAAATTTACTAATAACTTGTAAATTTAAAAAAACTTACATGGTATTGAAATACTTTACACAAACAATTACATCATGAACATAAATTTATTTTAAACAATCCCTCAAGACAAAGTCAAAAATGGCAGTAAATTACAAGTAAATTCCTACCCTTTTTACTTTGCAATTCACAACCATACCAATTAATTAGAAATACGTTACTAATAACTTAATTCCTACATTAAATTTGTGAAAAAAACTACACGAAATTCAAAAACCTTACACAATATTCACCCAATGAACATTAAAGTTAATTCAAAGTCTCATGGGACAAAGTCAGTAATTACAGTAAATTCCTACCCCTTTCATTTTGTAATTCACAACCATGACAATTAATTATATGTAATTTTGTAATAACTTACGAGTAAATTTNCCTACACGAAATTCAAATTCCTTACACAATATTCACCCAATGAACATTAAANACTACACGAAATTCAAAAACCTTACACAATATTCACCCAATGAACATTAAAGTTAATTCAAAGTCTCATGGGACAAAGTCAGTAATTACAGTAAATTCCTACCCCTTTCATTTTGTAATTCACAACCATGACAATTAATTATATGTAATTTTGTAATAACTTACGAGTAAATTTTTAAAAAATCTGCTAAGTTTGAACATGAGACAAAGTGAAAAATAACAATAAATTACAAGTAAATTCCTACCCCTTTCATTTTGTAATTCACAACCATGCCAATTAATTACAAATCGTTTTCTAATAATTTACCAATAACTTACATGTAAATTACATAAAATTCAAATACCTTCAACAAATTCATACCCAACGAACATAAAGTTAATTCAAAGAATCCCATGAGACAAAGTCAACCGCAGTATATCATGAAAACGAACCGTTGACAGACATTGCCGCAAATTCATAATATATAAAAAAATAACCGTCTCTTGAGAACCAATGCTAATGAAATGTTTAATCATCATTATTTCATTTTTATGTTTATTTTGTTCCTAAACAGACACTTTATTTTATATTTATTGTCGTTTTGCGTTAGTTTGTTTTAATTTTACAACTTCTATTTTCTTAATTTCATATGCATTATTTTCAAATTTATATTGCATTCATGTTTATCATTTTATTACATTGCATTCCATTTCATATACACCACTGAAGAACGAACACCATTCATATCGTTTTATTTTATTTAATTTGTTTTAAGCAGGTTGGTAAAGAGTTAATTAGTTTTTATTTATTTCAATTGCTATTGGGATTTGGTTGGATGGTAATTAAGAGGATTTCAATTCTATAGAAGTCCTGAATGGTCATTGAGAGGGTTTTCCTATTTAAATTATTTGTAATATTTTTTAATAGGCTGTTGGGATTTTGTTGTGAGCTATTACTGTGAAGAAGATGGATTTAAGAGAATT